>NNCB01000630.1:0-15583 GCA_002317545.1 Scenedesmus quadricauda | reverse complement strand
GCGCGAGGGCGGCCGCCGCGGCCGCCCTCGCGCGCGGCGGCGGCGGCGACCCGTCGGCCGCGCCGATGCAGCTCGGGTCGCTGCCGGGCGGCGGCGTCGCGTCGGTCGGCATGCGGCTGACGGGCAGCAGCGGGGGCCGGGAGCCGTCGCTGCTCGCCGCGGCGGCGATGGACTCGCTGCCAGGGGATGTGCTCATGGCGGATGATGATCTCTCTCATCCCTGGACTACCTCCTCGGAGACGGCGCGGGCATCTGATCGCGGCCTGGTCGAGGTGCACCCCGCCCATACCCGCGCCAGTCCGGTTTCGGCTCGGCGGAGGCCTTGCTCGGAGGCGTTTTCGGCCGAAGCGGCGCGGGGCCGCCGCGGGCGCGATGCGTGCTGCGCAAGGTGCTGGGAGCTCGTGGGCCGCGGGAGCTCATCGCAATGTGTGCATCCCCGCCGGCCTGCGCATGCTCCGGGCGAGTGGCAGGCATCCCGCGCACGCACCAACGGCATGCCGGCCGTGGTGCGGGTGCGCGCGTGCCATGGCTGACCCATGCTCACGCGTTGGCCCGTCAGCGCGCTCGCCGGCCTGCTCGCGTGCTGGGCGCATGGGTCGAACCGTCAGCCAGGTCGGTGGCTGCTTCGCATGGCCGCTTCGCATGGCCGGGCTTCTAGGGCTGTGCTTGACAGCGGCGCCCGCCGCTCGCTGCTGCTGGGCAAGGGCCGCTTGGGGGCCGTCCCACGCGTGCGACGGGAGCGATCAGCAGCGCGCGGCCATGCACGCAAATGGCCATCTGTACAACCAGCATCAGGAAAAAGCAGCTGAGAAACTAACGGCATGACATTCGTCAGCTGTCCTGCGCCAGCAGGGCGGAACAGCTGCCAGGAAGGCAGAGGGCCATGGCGCTAACTCGTAGCCGGCGCCCATTGGCGCCTGCGCTGCTTTTTTGCGGTATCATTAAAGGCAAATTGCTGCATATGACAACTGGCGCAGGATTGCGTATTGGTGCGGGACAGCATTTTTTCATAAAACAGCATGCGCGGTTCCACGCTTATGCGAGGTGTGTGCATCCAGGCTGCCGGACGATCAGGCGGCGTGTGCAATCGCGACCCGCTTCGCGTCGTACCCACACCAGAAGGAACAGCGCAATGAACAAAGACATCATTTCCGGCAAGTGGAAGCAGATCAAGGGCAAGGCGCAGGCACGCTGGGGCGACCTGACCGACGATGTGTTCGACGTGGCCGAGGGCGACGGCGTCTATGCCGCCTGCAACCTACTGCCAGGATTGCTTCACGTCTGCATGTCACCCAACTTTGATACATCTGTGTACTATGGTGGTGTGGTTAAGAAGTGTGGCTCACGGGAAAAGACGTATTCCGACCCGCCCGTGCTGGCAACTTGATACCTGAGTGTGCCCGTGGGCATGTGAGCACCGAACCGTACTGAAGCCCAACAACCTGCTCGGGAGGTGTCCGGAAGTGCCACGCGGCTAAGCTCGCTGGCACTGGTGTAGCTGATTGTCGCGCGAGGGTCGGGACTCACAGGATCCTGGACCTGAGGAAGTAAGGGGCATGCAGATTAACTATAACAAACAATAAGCCATCGTTATTTAAACGACGGCTTTATTGTTATATGATGTGCAACAATTATTTCAGGAATAACATCTCACGGTATTTTGCGCCTCGACACGCGGGCGCCGGTCCTAGTATCGGGCGTTCCAGCGGCGCGGCAACCTGCAAAAATGCGTCGCAACCGGGCCGAACCGGGCTCGGGCAAGACCCACGAGCAACTCCTGTCGTCCCATTCTCGCGGCACCCGGTTTCGTTTGGGCTTGCTTATCCGCTCGAGGCAAAACATTCTGGGCCGTGGGGGGCAAACAGGATTTGCAGTCGCCCATGCTCAATTGCCGACCCGATGCGGTCCGTTCACAGTCATCTCTCGCTCGCGCATAACAGCAAAGATCACCTTTTTCCGCTCCCGTTGCGCATCCACCGCCCAACCTCAACAGCAACCATGTTCTATCCTCGTGCCGTAGCTGTTCCGCCGCATCTCATCGCCAGCCGTCTCGGCGGTCGGCGGGGGCGGCGCCCTGGCCCACCAGCAGCCCCACGGTGCGTCCTGGCAGCCCCCATTATCCATGTAGCATTAGCATATGTAGCATGCACAAAGATGCGCTTTTCATCGAAGGTACCGTAATTGCGGCAGTTCGGCTTGCGCCGCGTGGCGACATTTCGCCGCCGTCGACAATGCGACGGTTGTACAGGTCGGCCCCGTTGTCACACTTCTCACCTCACCCCTTGCCGTCGCCTTCCGTAGTCGAGACGGCCTGCAACGAGTGCGTCTGTGAGGAACTCGGGCTGTTGAAGATGAGCGTTTGCTCTTCACCCTCGAGCAGGAGGTGGGCGCGCAGCTTCGCGACAGCTGGTCGGAAACGGGCCGGATGGGTATGGACAGCTGGCGATGCGCTGAACAGCCCCGAGGCTGGAAGCATACATATGGTCAATAGCTCTGTTACCTGAGAGCCGCTCTGCAGCATCTGTCAGCTGCTTCAGTATACCAGGGACTATAGTGAAGTGAGGCATCTATCCTTGACGTCATGTACCAATACCTGGAGCTCCTTCATTCGTAGTGCTCCTTTCTCTCCAGTTATCCTGCTCCCCAAAGGTGGCCGCCGAGGCCTCGCCAACTCGGGCCGCGACTGTCCCGGAAGCACCCATAATTGACATCCAAGACCTGATGACGCCCCCCACTGACAGCGTCCCCCTGCGCGGCCTGCGCCGTCGCCGTGGCGGCCCATGCCGCCGCCCCTGCTGGCATCCACGACGGCATTGACGCGCTCGCCGCCAGCCTGGCACAGCTGCTGGAGGGCACTGGCGTGCGCGTGGCGGTCAGGGAGCCCCATGTTGCGGCTGCGGCGGGCGCGGCGCGGGCCGGGCGCGCCGCTGAGGCTTTTGTGCTGCGCGGACGCTTCATCGTGATCAAGGGCGCCGAGGACGAGGGTGAGCCGCCGTCATGCAGCTGCAATGCAGCTGCAACTATGCTATGCAGCCGCCACGCTGCACCATGCAGCCGTCAGCCTGGATGCCTCTGTTGGCGCATACTGGTGTTGAGACGCGAGGTTGCAGCCCTTCTCTGTTCCCCGCCAATGCGTGTCGCGAGTTTCTGCACCACCTCCAGGATGCGTCGTGGCACCGCGGTGGACGGGACGGGCATCTCAGCTCCCCGACCCCATCATCATTGCGGGCGGCTCCCCTACGTCTACGGCGTCATCGTGGACCCTCCTTCCGCGAGGCCTTCCGTGTGGCCCCCGCCACGCCGGGCTACGAGCGCCTCGTCGACTCCCTCCCCGAGACTTTTGTCGGCGACGCCTGCACCCTCCGCCGCCTCGTCGCGCTCATCACCGCGCAGGCGGCGCGCTCCTACGAGGCACGCGGCCTGACGCAGCCGCCGTGGCGCCGCTTCTCGGCGATGATGGCGCGCTGGGTGCCGCCGCGCGCGCGCTACACCGACACGCTGGTCACGCCGCCGTCGTCGCCCCTCAAGCGCATGAACTCGACTGACGCGGCCGCCCTCGCATTCGCCACGGCCGACGAGGCTGCGTGCGGCGCGCTCGCCAGGCTCGCGCGCATTGCACCGGGCGCGGTCGCGACCGCCTTCGCTGCACCGGCGCGCGTTGTCCGCGGGTTTGACCTGCCTGCTGCGCCGGCTGGCATTGCTGCCATGTCGGGCATTCTCGGCCGATGTGTGGCAGCAGGCGGCACGCTGGCTTCCTCATTACTAGAGGCTCTGCTGCTGATCAGGCCGCTTGAGAGCAGTGAAGCGTGCGATGGGCCACCCTTTGAGCGTGTTGCCTTTCGTTGAGTTTCACGTGTGCGTGCGCCACTGGGCGTGCAGACGAGAGCACGTTGCAACATACTATAAACGGACGGGATTGCCTGCTTTGCTGAAACTGATAATGGCGATCACGTGTGTCTGGCCTTTCCGCATACCATCTGGCACCTTTCAAATCCCTGACATGGCTGCGCAAGCTGAGTCAGCTCCATACACTTATCACGCCTGATAATCCAAGTGGTAACTTGCAGCCCTCCTGGCTATCGGTCCTGGTGTATCTGAAACTGACATAGCAATCGAGCTGGCAGGAGCATTTCAAATCCGCGCACCTCGTCCTGCAGGCTTCAACCTTGCTGCTGTCTCTGTCGCAGTGCAACGCTCGTACCCGCGCTCTCCGCAAGACTTGAGATAATGCCACTGAGTCGAGGTGTGGCAAAACAGGCAAATAAAAGGCACTGGCAACCTGCTGAGCAGGTGTTCTGTATGCTATCAGTGTGGCATACAGCTGTGCTCTTGAGGATGCCAAGGCATCTGGTGGACGAGCAGTCATGCGGCTGGCAATGCAGGAAGACAAATGGGTGGAGCTTTTTCATCGTTGAACCAACGCTGGGTGGTGAGGCATGCAAGTAGTCCTAAGTTGTCCAGGTGGCTGAACGTCTGTTCCCGCCGCCTTGGATTTGCTGGTCTTCAGCAGATGATAATTTGAATAAAATTTACCATAAAATCATACTATGAATTCAATTAGCAATAATGTGATTAAGCAGGTCGTGATCATCCTGCTGATCGCCTTTCTCGGGATCGTTATCATCTGGAAGCTGGCTTATTTTTGCCCCTTAATATTAGCGGAACGGTTTCACGCATTAAAGCGCACGCCCCAGCCAATGGCCGACACCTTGCCCCGAACCGTCGCCTGCTGAATTGGCCGCGAGCGCACCTGCCGGCGCTGTCACCCACGGCGATATTGAGCGCAGTTTCAGCCCCGGCATAAGGCGTGCTCTGGCTTGGAGGTCGACCTCATGGCGCCGCTCACGGAAATGGCTGGGCCTTATTGAGCAGAAGAGATAACCCAGAGGACGCCGCCTCGTTCCGGAGGCGCGCGCGGCCGAGTGGCTGCACGGACCTTCGGTCAGACGCGCCCCGCATACAAAAGTCGTCCGGTCCCGAGATGGTCGAACACGTCCTCGAAGTAATTCTCTCCGACCGCGAAACAGCCCTGACTGCGCCCGAGTTTCCCGTGTGCTTCGATCATGTCGGTATTCGCATACCAGGCGCCGTGGATGACGATCGCGCGCTCGATCGCATGATTATTGGTCGGACGAGCCACCGGCGCGCCCGCGGATGCATGCGAGCATGTCCAGGTGGCAGGTCAGCATGCATCCATGCCTGGCTTGCTTGGGTGTTTGCTCACCAGACGAAGGCCGGCTTGTATTGAGCACCCAAGCGCCGCCCTCATGCGATCCGCCGCTACAGTTTGTTTCGCGACCCGCGCTGGTGGCGTGGGCGGTCGCGAGATGTCAGACTCCCATTGTGCCCCTCCAATCCGCGCCAAGGCGATCACGGCGCTCTGCGGCGTGATCTCGGCTGTGCCATGCACCAGCGGGGCCGTCGTCATGGCCGCGCTCACGAAGCTGGCCGTCGTGCGGCTGCCCCTGGGCGCGACGGTGATCCAGGAGGTCGCGAGGCTGATCGCCTCGAAGGCCGCCGCGCCGCCGCCGACCGGGCCGCTGAAGGCGGCCGCGCAGCGCGCCCTGCCGCTCTTGTGCAGCCTCGCGGCGTGCGTGCCGCGCGCCGCCAGCGACGCGGCGCTGCGCACACCAGGCCTGCTCGAAGCGCTCGCCCAGGCCGCGCGAGGCCGCTGGTCGGACCAGGCTGGCAAAGGCCGCAATCGACGCGCTGCAGACCTCTAGCAAACGCCCACATGGCGGCTTCGACGCGGCCGCCGTTGCAGCCGTTGCAGACCATGCAAGCATGCTGCGAGCTCTCGCAACGCGGCTCGTTGCCGCAGCCCATGGGCACCCGCCCAGCTGGGCGGCGCGACGCGTGAGATCGCCTTCTTGAGCGGCCGAGGACCGATGCGACGTCCTCCAGTCAATGCCTCATGCTCGCTCGCAGCTCACGAAACTCTCAGGATCGGGAACGCTAGCGATTAGCTTGGCTTGTCCAACGGTCCGCAATTGGAGGAGCCATTCCTCTATCTCAAGAAGATAGCCGCCTTTCAAGACTTCCGCCGGGATCGGACCTTCGCCAGCGGTGATCATGGCCGCTAGCTGCCCAGCTACGTCAGACGCAACCACACACAATCGATCTGTTGGGGATGCTAGCGGCTGGCAGCGACCGCCGCACCCCGAGCCGCCATTCAACCTTCCAACACGCCGCAGAACATCTCGCCGGGGTCGGGGGCAGCGGTACTGGATGGGCGCGGCACAAATCCATGGGGCTGGGCCGCCTGCACAGGCGCGGCAGTGCCGCTCAAGGTGGTGCCCCGAGCCGCAGGAGATGGCCGAAGCGGTGCGCCAAGTGCCGACAAGGCAGCCGCAGAGGCAGGTCAGTAAGGCTCAAGCAGTGCCCGCGCTGCAACATCGGCCCGATGCCGCACAGATGCCTGGTGGGGGCAGGGGGGTCACAGGGAACGTGGTGGCTTGCTTTCGCAAGACGGCTCATCATGTGTGCCAGCAGCCGGTCCGACGGGCTGCAGCGATGCGCTGGCGCGTCGACAGGCCGTTGTCCGTGCCTGCAGCCGGATCGGCGTGCGGTAGTTGTTCGTGCGCGGATCCATGAATCTCTGAATAGGTTTCCGCGGCGACCGCCAAGGGTTCGCATTCCGTCCGCATTGGTGACAGGCGGGATGCGTGGCAGGAGTGCTTCATAGGAGCGGCAACGCAAGGATGCGTGACCGCGTGGCCTGCATGGTCCATGTTGCGGTTGGCTGCCACATGCACCCATGAAGTCTATGGGTGTGCAGAGGACTGTCAGATGGCTGCAGAAACTTTGACCCGTGAGTGGATGATAGTGAACCAACATCTACGGTAAAATATCGGAGCTAACATGGGCATGCATGTAAGAACGCGCGTATTGCTTCGGTAGGAGCTGACATGGGCGTTTCCCCTAACTTTTTGCACAGCCATGAAACTTGGTATTACTTGGAATACACCAGAATAATCCCGGGCCGAGGGCGTAGGCAGTGGCGACGGCGGCGATTGCGCTCGAATCTGGAGGGCATCAGCAAGCTCGGACAGTTGGTGGCTTGGGCAGCGCCGTCGGCCTCTATAGCGGCTATGGTACATGAACCAGCCCGATCGCCGCGTCTTCCATGTGATAATGGGTTTGATCCTAAATGCTGCTGCCGCTAGTACTTCTGGTTTGCGAACACATGAGATGCAAGGTCCGCGAGCAGAGCGGCGTGCAGGTCAGCAAGCAGGGGGAGCATCCGCTTCTGGCAGCCTACCAACTCCAAGAGGCGGTACGAGCGCACGTACTTTGTTCTTGCTGCAAACTGAGTCAGCAACTGCGTTGTGAGGCATGCGAGCGCAGGAGGATTTCTTGAGCTTGCTGAACACTGTTTCCCGCCGCTTTTGGAATTTGCCGATCAGTGGCACGCAGCAGCTTGGTACTTGCTGATGCCCTGCGCTTTCGGATTCGATTCCACGAGTCTGCTGCCGATGTAGATATGTGTATTTTACAAAATACAGCCTCAGCAGTAACACGATCGTTCGAGCTGCAGATCATCCAATTAATTCAGCGACTGAAAGACAATGCCTTGAGCTGAGCTTATGTTGGCAAGCAGCTAGACGCTCAGGCGCAAATCATGTCCCCCACGCCCAGCGTGGTCATAGTGCGCCTGGCCGAAAGCATGGCAAGCGCCCCAGCACGCGCTGTCGGCTGCGGGCAATGGGAGCGCAGTTTGCCGGCCCCGCCCGGGCGGCGCGCGCTCGGTTGAAGGCTGACCTATACGCCTCGCACGGACGATCCCTGACGCTCTGGAGGGCATCGATGCGTCCCAGAACCCGGCTCTGCGGGGCGGGCGCAGACAGCTGGCTGCTGCACTTCGGTCAGACGCGCCCCGCATACAAAAGTCGTCCGGTCCCGAGATGGTCGAACACGTCCTCGAAGTAATTCTCTCCAGCCGCAAAGCATGTCCTGTGAACTGCGCACGGCCTGTCCAGGCCCCCGGTGCGTGAGGCGTGCGCACGTGCACACGAGAGCGGCTCTTGTCGGGGCTCGCGCATGCCCGCGCGCTCGCATATGTGTGTGTGCATGTCGAGGCTGCAAGGCGCGCATGCATCCATGCCTGCCTTTCTTCGGGTGCTTGCTTTAGGCCTGGACAGGCAAAGTGCTGCGGCATGCAGCAACAACACCCGAGTGCCGCCCTCAGACACACCGCCACCCAGCCCTGTCGCCCGACCCACCATTCATGGCCTGGGCGGTGCGCGAGATGTCAGTCTCGCGCACCGCCCCCGTCATCCGTGCCAGGCCGTCAAGCGCTCTGTCAGCGCGCTGCGGCTGGGGTTCGTCATGTCCGGCGGCTACAATATCGGTTGCTACGGAAACGATAGAGGGACGACGTGCGACTTCGGATTAGCGAAACGGTGATCCAGGAGGTCGCGCCGGATCGCCACAGGGGGCTCGCCGGCCGGCCCGCTAGACGCAGCCGCGCGGCGCGCCCTGCCGCTCCTGTGCAGCCTCGCGGCGTGCGGGCCGCGCGCCGCCTGCGACGCGGCGCTGCGCACACAAGGCCTGCTCGACGCGCTCGCCGAGGCGCGATGTGGCCGCTGGGTGGGCCGTGGCTGGCGCAGACCACAGTCAACACGCTGCAGAACCTCATAGCGCACTCCCAGATCGGCGGCATTGATGCGCCGCCGTCGCCGCCGGTGCAGACCACCCAGGATGCTGCGCGCTGTCGCCACACGGCTCAATGCTGAAGCCCATGAGGCACCCGCCCCGCTGGGCAGCGCAGGTCGCAACATCACATCCGCAGCCGGCCGGGACCTGGGCAACCCCTCCAGCCACATGCCATGGCCGCAGCCGCTCATGTTGCTCATGTCGCTGGCCTACCACGGCCGCGCGGCCGCCGTTGCGCGGGCGCGCTGCGTGCTGGACGCGGCCTCGTGCTGCTTGCGTGGCGGCTTGCCGTGTTTCAAGCCCGGAGCCGCCGAGCTGATCGGGCTCCTGTTCGCCGACCGTGAGGCTGCAACCGTGCTACAGCTGATGCGCCCAGTAGCATTCAGCGATGACGTGCTGGCGGCTCTGAGCGGCGGCCGCGACCCCGCATTATCGAGCCCGAGCGTCGGCACTGCGCTCCCCGCTTGGCGGTTGACCGACAAGACCTGAAGATCGGTATAATCATAATAGAATGCGGACAGGTTCAGCCGCAGGCGGCGGTCGAGGAGCGTGGTTTTCAGCCCGATTTCGTAGGAGGTCAGATATTCGGGATCGACCTGCGTGCGTTCGGCGACGCTCGTGATGAGGCGGGGTCAGCAAGGCTCAAGCAGTGCTCCCGCTGCAACACCGTGTACTACTGCAGCACCGCATGCCAGGTGAGGGCAGGGGGATTACGCAGAAAGTGGGTGCCTGCTATCTGTTCGTGTGAGCCATGTATGGGTCAACTTGCAGCGAAGCTTTTCTCGGTATATATGTACAAATATTGCTATATTTGTATGTCCAGCTAATAACTGGAAGAGAAAAGAACGTTCAAGCTGACCCAGCAAGCCGTTTGTCAGCGTCGCGACCACCGCATCCTTGTCGATCCGGTGCAGGCTGTCGGACAAGGTCGTCCCGGTGCCTTTTGCGGCGCTATGGTCGACGACGACCAGCGTGCCGCCGGGCTTGAGCGCCGCGAACAGCGCCGCGCTCGCCTTGTCCCCGGTCCCTGCGGGGAAGGGCTTGAGGTACAGGTCGTGGAAATTCTGCACCGTGATGATCGTGTCGAGCGGTTCGGGAAAATATCGGAGTCATATCTATTCAAACCGAACCCGCTTCGCGGCACGGCTTAATTCAGGCGTCAGGCGGCATAGATGGTTCTCGGCAATTCAAGCCACAAGGCACGCTTTGAAAAGCGGCAGTGAATGGTCCCTGCGGAGACCCGCTTTCTATCCTCAAGCGTGGAGGCCCGTCTGATTCCCCTGCTTGAAACGGAGGGCTTTATTAGGGTGGATCACACGCTCCGCAAAACTGATTGGCCTGTTTCAGCGCCGTCGGCCTCGTAGCGGCTGCATCAACCAGCGAGAGCGCCGCATCTTCCGCATGATGATGGGTCAATGCTGTAAATGCTGCTGCCGCTGGTTCGAGTTGCGTCAGACACATTTGCAGCATCGTCATCGAGAAGGGCGGATGGGGTTAGCCGGCAGGTGGAGCATCGCTTCTGGAAGCCTACCAACGCCAAGACACTGCCACCGAGAGCCTCGATATTTTGCTGAAAGCCTACTGCCCCACGGTGGAAGTGGTGGGTAAGTACATGCGAGAGAAGGATGGTTCCTCGAGCTTGCACATTGTTTCCACGCCACTTTTTCCAGTGGCGCATCATTGCATGCCGCGTCGTACCGTGGTTTCGACATGCAGTCGACGCGTCTGATGTCCTTGCAAACTGTCTCATGATAAAGCCACAGCAATAACACGATTCGTTAGAGATAATCTGATTATTGCAAAACTTCAAGTGGAAACATCATCCCGATCAATACTTGACGATCCAAACGCGAATGGGAAGCGCATCCCGCCGACATCTATAGCGCGATGATTGTGTCGTTGCGCGACTATGTCGAACGCAACCGTTTCCCGGCGTCGTGCTGGGGCTGTCGGGCGGGGAGTCGCATTCGCCGGCCCCGCACTTGCGGCGCGAGCGGCTTGGAGGCGGACCTTGCGGCGCCGCTCACGAGCGAAGCGCTTGGCGCTCTGGAGGACATCGCTGCTTCCCGCAACCAGGCTCTGCGTGGGTTCGGTGTGGACGTGCTGGCTGCCGCGGTGTTTGGCAGCGCGCCCCGCATACGCGCTAGCCACCCTACCCTAGCTTGACGAGAGCCTGGTTGTGTGCCTGTGCAGCGTGCAATACGCTGGAGGTATTTGGAACGGACTGTGCCTGTCACGCCACCAGCTAGTGAGCAGTCATGCACACATGCGCGCGTGCGAGACCGTGCGCGTGCAACCGCGTGTGCATGCCGGGTGGCAAGGCGTGCATGCATCCATGCCTAACTTGCTTCAGATAGTTCCTTTCGTCCAGGGCAAGTAACGCGCTTCGGCATGCAGCGACAACACGAGGCCAATGTGCTACGTGGAAACGCCGTGGCAGTTTGTCGATGACCTGCACTGATGGCCTGTGCGGTCCGCGAGGTGTACAGACTCGATCGTGATCGATCCGCGTGAAGGCGCGAGCCGGTTCCTATGAAGGCGGAGCGGGAGCCCTGACGGGGCCGTGAACATCGGGGCAACATCACCATTCTTCCGCCATCCGGCTTCCACCACGGCGCGACAGGCGTTCAGCAGGTCGCAAGGCTCGTCGCCTCGAGGGCCGCCGCGCCGCCGCCGGCCGGCCCGCTGGAGGCGGCCGCGCACAGCGCCGTGCTGTTCCTGTGCAACCTCGCGGTCTGCGGGCCGCGCTCAGCCTGCGACGCGGCGCTGCGCACACCAGGCCTGCTCGAAGCGCTCGCCACGTGTGCGCGTGGGCGCGGCTCGGAGCCGTGGCTGGCGCAGGCCGCGGTGGCGGCGCTGCAGAACCTTGTAGCAAACCCCCAGCTCGGCGACTTCGACACGGCCGCTGTCGCCGTTGTCGCCGACCACCCGGCATGCTGCAAGCGCTCGCCAAGCGGCTCGACGATGCGTCGCGCGAGACGCCCGGCGCGCTAGACGACACGAGCGCCAGGTCACGTTCCGGGCCGGCCACGATCCGTACGATCCCTCCAGCCAGATGATGTCGCGGCACCGCAGCCGCTGATGCTGCTCATTTCACTGGTCGACAACGGCCGTGCGGCCACTGTCGCGCGCGCGCGTTGCGCGCTGGACGCTGCCTCGCGCTGCTTGCGCAGGGGCTCGCCGCTTTCAAGACTGGGGCCGCCGAGCTGATTGGACGGCTGTGCGCCAACCGAGAGGCTGCAGCCGAGGTGCTGCTGCTGCGCCCAGTTTACATTGAGCGATGACGTGCTGGCGGCCGCTGAACCCAGCTCGCATACGCTCAGCTCGGGCTCCCAAACGCCAGCATCAAAGGGATCCGACCGGGGGTGAGGCAGCTCGTGCAGGAAGGACAGCCCACTAATTTGCGGAGACTCACGGCATGCAGCGGCCGCGGCGGATGCCAATAAAGCTGATGCGGCGTACAGTGGTGCCCCGAGCCGCAGGGGAGTGCCGAAGCGGTGCGCCAAGTGCGGCAAGACGGCGGCAGAGGCGGGGTCAGCAAGGCTCAAGCTGTGCTCGCGCTGCAACGCGGTTTTCTACTGCAGCTGATGCCAGGTGAAGCATCGGATCAAGGAGAAAGTGGTCGCCTGCTCGGTGGACATGTGCGCCGGCAGCGGGCCGACGGGCTGCAGCAGTAAATTTAGCGACTGCGCGCACAGGCACCAATCGTCTCGTCGGGTGGACCGGATCTGGCAACATCTCTCGTGCGACTGAAGCTGAAAATTGCTACGCATTGTGCAGCTCTTGCCCGCATAACCTACCTTGCTTGCGGAACGCTTTGCATCTGCAGACCGCGGACTGGAAGGCTGGACTCAAGCAAGCTTGCCAGCAGCTGCACCGCGGTGTCATGACTGCGTGCCCCGCATGGTCCATATTGCCAATAGCTGCCATCATGCCCAAAGCAGTTGATAACTCGAGGCGCCAAGTAGTTGCGGAGGAATCCCACAGAGTACTGGAGTTAATCCACCGGCTAGGGCACAATCTGACAGCTCCATTGTGCCGAAGCGCTTGGATACGATTGTATAGTTGCACAATAGGGCTATTTGCTCCATAGATGTGTATATAACCACAAAAGCAGCAGCCGGAATACCAGTGACAATGGTGGGACGATTTCATAGGCGACGGCCGGCTGCGGCATCGCCAAGAATCTCAAGGGCAAGCTGCTGCTGATGCATGGCGACATGGATTCCAACGTCTCGCCCGCACTGACCCTTCAAGTCGCAGACGCGCTTATCAAGGCGAACAAGGACTTCGACCTCATGATCATCCCCAATCTTGGCCATGCTTGGGGCCGGTCACCGAAGCTGCATCGTTCAAACCTGCGGCAAGCTGGTAGCAGCAGATGAAGGACAAGGGTGCCAAGGGGGCGCCGAAATTGCTGATCGTCGCGCCGATGTCGGGATTTGGACCTTGTACGCGTGCACGGCCTCATGGGATGGCTTGCCGGAGGCATGCAGGGTGGCACACCAACAGTTCGCTGCAGACTCCGGTGCTTAGCTGTGGGCATTACCAAGGTGTATGCAGCGCCTAGAGACATTTTGACCCCAACAGAGGCAACACATTGCCCGATAGGTGCACATAGCCGTCAAAATCATAATCAACAAAATAACTACTCCAATAAGCCATACAAATTCTCGAGGGCTTGCGTAACTGGTGTAGTACAAAGCACGAAACAAATGCATATAAGCAACTCCGTTAGAGACGACAAGATGCTCCTCTGATCAGGTGCTCGCGGAAAGCAAACACTCATTTAGGGGCCATCCGGTGGCCCTGATTGAGAGTAGCGGGATCTGTGCTATGTGAATGCGTATCCATACGTCTAGATCCTCAACGCAGTCGCGGATCACTGAGGGCTTCAATGCGCCGAGTTGGCGACGCATGGTAAATGGGGCCGGGAAAGCCTGGACCAGGGGACGGCCAGCTCAACACTGGCGGGTGGTCAACCGCGCTGTGGAGGCCTCAGCACAGCTCGACGGTCACCGGCGATGTGGACATCCGCGTTCGACGCACGAAGCGCGACGCGGCGTGGCGCAGTCCAGGCGCTCAGGGCAGTAACGGCAGCACCATGGGACATTGCCCGGATGAAGTCGGCGAACTGCCGCGGCAGGCGTCACGGGTCCGCGATAGACATAACCGCCGGTGACCGACCGTCCCTGCCGCGGCCCGGTGCCGTGGCCATCCCCATTCGCGATCGGGCCCGATCGCATGCGATGGCGCCGGCGCCCAAATGCCCGGTGGCCGCGATCCTCCAGTTCGGTGCGCAGCTCGCGGAAATTCATAGATTCTGCGCTGCTTCAGAGCCGCGTACCGCACCCACTTTGCGCCGCTCGCCTGCGCGGCCACCTCGCGTCCGTGCGGGCGCTGCTGTCGGATGCGGACGTGCGGGAATTGCAGTGCACACCGCCGGCCACCAGCGGTGGGAGGCGCGCGGCGAGGAGCGCGCGCGCGCGCGATCGGGGCCGCGATGCGCATGCATCGCCGCAACGCTCGGCGAGCGCGTGGCGCGGCGCGGGCAGGCACCTCGCCGAAAGCGGCTCCTCGGGACCCGAGCCTCCGCCTCTCCGCCCAACGGAGCTCGCAGCTGCGCAGGCCAGGGGTCGGCGCTTGTGCTGCGCCCGCGCCCGCCGCCCCGACGCCCCGCGCGCGCCCGCGGCCCCGCCCCCGCCCGCACGCAGCTACGTGGTGAGTCACGGCCCCGGCGCCGTGTCGTGGCGTTTCAGGGGACGCAGCATGTCGGCGACTGGGCGGCCAACCCTGAGGTCGTTGGCACCTGCCCCTTGCCGGCGCGGGCGGGCGCAGGCGCGGACGGCAGTCGATGCACCAAATCACGGAACGATCAGATGGAAAGCTGTCGGGGCGTCGCGGCCGCGGGCGGGGTCTGCGGGCGAAGGACTCGGGTCAGCCCTGATGCGCTTGATTGCGCTTGGCGCGCAACTAGGGTGGGTGTCGATCCCTATCCGCTGGCTGATCCATCATAATGCGGCACGAGCGCCGCCCGGAGCCCGAGCGCCGCCCCGCCAACGGCCCGTGCCGACTCCCTGCCGCGTGCCGCTCTGCCGCCGCGCAGCATCCGTCGGCGCATGGGCGATTCTGCCGCCGCTCCATGGCGCTGCCGCTGGCGGAGCTGCGCGATTCGGCGCGCGCGGCCGGCAAGCGGCTAGTGCTGTGCGGCCACTCCTTGGTGAGCGCGGTCGCGATGCTGGGCGCGGACTCGCTGCCGAGGGACCGGCCGCTAGCTCGACGCGGGCGGCAGGCTGGGGCGGTGATCGGTGAAGACGCCGACGCCGGCGTTGTTCTGAGAGGCTGCGTCGGGATCCGAGATCCGCTGCATCTCGTTCGCTGCGCCGCCGATGGCAACGAGGCGCTCGCGCGGGAGGTCGCAGCGGCGGGGTGGCACCGGTAAATCCAACTTCGTGCTGCCAGGTGGGCGGGGGCACGCGGCTGCACGCGTGCAAGCGGCGACGCACGCGGCGGCTGGTGATTGCCGTCGCAGGCTGCTGCGTGCGCGCCCTCGCGGCGCAACTCGTGGTGAAGAGCGTGGTGCAGCCGGCCCCTGATGGCGGCGCACGCAGGCCGCTCACGCTTGCCTCGTCCCATGGCCCGGAAACGCGCGAGACGTGTGCCGAGCTGGATCCGTTCGGCCAGCGGCCGCCCCCCCCCCCCTACACTTGGAGAAAAACTGGGGCAACATTTGCCTTTGCCCGGGGACCCCGCTGTGGCCTGTGGTCAACAAGGTGCTGCGCGCTTACTCTGAAGAAGCTGGCCAGTCGTTGTTTGGCGGGACTCCTGTGGCGCGCAGACTCTGGAAGACGCACACCGGCAGCCCGGCGTCGGGGCGGGCGGCGGCCGGGAGGACGGCGCCGCGTGCGCATGCGCGCTGGCCGTCGCC
>NNCB01000629.1:0-15596 GCA_002317545.1 Scenedesmus quadricauda | reverse complement strand
GTTATGGTGCGGGTGCGACTGGAGGAAGCGGCTGGGGCCACCGGCTGCAGCGCGGTAGGACGGCTTGAGCGGCCCGGCTGACGAGGTTCGCCGTGTCCTGTGGTGCATTGGAGGCCACGCGCAGGACTGTCGGCGCTGCTGCCTGCTGGTGGCTGGCCACGTGCCTTGTGCGAGCGGCCGCTCCTGGTGCAGCAGGTGATGGTCACACAGCTGGCAGGGGAGGGCCGGCATGGAGGCCTGCAAGCCACCAAAGCCGAAAGCCGCAAGACGTGTCGCGCGCCCACGGTGCAGCGGCTGGCCCTTCAACACCATCAGGATTGTCGCAGGTCCGCGCGCCGCCGGGCTGCGCGGGGATTACTGCCGCGTGCGCGGGGCTCGCTTGCAGCTGCCGCTTCCCTTGTGACACCCCCCCTCCCACACTCACACACACACACTCACACACACAGCAACACCGCCACCACCATCACACCTGCAGCTCTGCGATGCAGGGGCAGGGGCAAAGGGCATTCGTCCGCGATCGATGCCGGGCCGATCATCCCCGAGATGATCGGCGAGGCCGCATGGGTGGCGGGCGACGTCCACCTGTCGAACGGCGACCTTGATGCGGCGCGGAGCGCCTATGACCGGGCGGTGCGCGAACTGCCGCGCATTCCGCGGCGTGTGTGCGATGTGCGGGTTCGGCGGACGCCCTTAGGGGCGGCCGCGCTTCACAGCCCCCTGTTCCCGAGCGCAAGCCCTATTCGGCGATATGCCGTGCCGGAGCCACATCTGGACCGCCCGCAGCGCCTGCGCCGCGCACCGGGATGCCGCCCATTCCTGTCAATGCATGCTCCGCAGAACCTATGCCGACTTTGCTGCCATACGTGCTCGTGATCTGCTTCATGCGCGCCTATTCGGGGCGGGGCAGGGATGCCGTGTGCGTCGCGCAGATGGGCGAGGGATGGCGCGGTCGTGGCAAGCGCGTCGCGGGCGTTTCTGTCGCCCCATGGCGTTAAGGCAGCGCCGATAGTCGACGCCCTTGCGCTGCAGGGGCTGGCGATGTCGGCTGAAAGCAAAGGTTCGAACATCGCCAGGATATGTGCGGCGTGATCAGTTGCATGACCACTGAACCGGAAAAACTGCTGCCGGCGACGGTGTGATCTCGTCCTGCGGGGGCGCGACGACGATGGTCGTGCCCCCGCGATCAATGTTGTAATCCTTGCCGCAGGCTGGGCTCAGCGACGACGGCGCTGTTGCCCGGCTGGGGAAGGGGCAAGAAGGGATCACTGTCAGCCGATCAGCCGCAATCACGACCATTGGACAACGGTCCGGTCCGACATCTCGGGCACCAAAGCCATGGGCGTGCACGCTGCGCAGTCCGTGTAATCCCTGATGTCACTCTAATACCTCTGCTCGACCGTCACGCTAGGGTTTGCAAGCTGCAGGCCCTTTGGCCAGTGTTACAGCAATGTAACCATCCCTGAAACATCTTCCGGGTTCTTGCCCTTGCTGCAATCGCATACGGGCGGGATGAGCCTGCATGTGGACGCTGACCATGTTGACCACTCGCGCTTGCGCCACGCGCCCATTGCGTCATGCACCGCCTCCTGCCGGCAATCAAGTGCGCCTTGCCGCCCGCCGATGCGCTGTCGGACAGCATCGAATCCTGGTTGGGCCTCAGTCCCTTTGCCAAGACGAAAGCGGTGGCCGCGGTTTCCTGATCCTGTCTTTTCCCGGGGCGCGGCCCGCCTTTTCCGGAACGCGGCCATATCCATTCTTTCGCCGCATTTCCGCATGATGAAGCGGTTTCAGGGAGGGGCCATCCCTTGTTCAACCGCCCAGTGGGAGGCGGATCCGTCTCCGCGGTGCGGTCGCCGCTGTGTGGTGGGTGCCCGACATGGAGCGGGGCCGCCGAGCTGCGTCGCTGGCTTGTGCTTGCGGGTATGTTGTTGTGGGGCAGCAGGTGGAGCGGTGCGCGGCTCAAGGGCAGCCAGCCCTGGGAAAAATAGCCGGGTGGACGAGCTATTTCGTCCACCCGGTAGCGGAAAGAATTCTATCCTACTAAACGCCTTTGCGTACTTGCAGTGCTGGTGGGCGCGGCGACAATACCTAGGCCTCCGTAAATTGTCTGTACGCTGTCGCAGCTTGAAAGGAGCGCGGGGCACGTCAAGGCCGGCGCTGGTGCGCCAGCCGCGCCCCGTGGCACCCGAGCGCCGTAGACGTCGCGCGCGAAGTGCCTATACAACGAACAGGTCCGTGCGACGTACAGGTGAGAGAGCGTTTCGGCGACCGCGCTGGCGATCGCGGCCAGCAATGTGCAGGACCTCACGACACGGCAGCCTGCGCGGGCAGGGCGGGGTCAACGGGACGTTGTAAGAACATTTGGAGAAAACAACACAGCCAAAAAGCGTAGACAGGCCTCGACAACAGGATCGCACCGGTGGATATGCGGTTCAACGACACCGTTGTTCCCTACCGCCCGTCGGGAGGCGCCTGGTCATCAGCGCATGACATGGCGCTCTTTGTTCTGAACGAGCTCACGGAAGGGGTGCTTCCGAACGGCAAGAGAATGGTATCCGCTGCAAACCTGCTTGTTCGCCGCGCTCACAATGTCCCGACCGGCGAGAACCAATGGTACGGAATGGGCCTGGAGGCAAGGGGTGCGGCGCTTGGAGCGCATCAGTTCGCGCGGCGGCCTCACGTTCGGGGCTTGCCGAGCAGGCTCCGCCTCCGAAGCCGCGAAGGCGCGCGAGATCCGAGCCAATTGCAGTTGCCGCCCGCGGCGGAAGAAGGTAAAAGGGCGCGTCATCGCGTGCTGGTTGCAAGGTGCGCGTCATGGCTGAAGCAAGGCGATGACGAGCACGCCACGGCAAAGGCATGCTGCGTTCATCCGCGTCAGGCGCCCGCGATGAAGGGGCGCATGATCCGTACCGCAGTTTCGGCATGTCGAGCCCCGCAAGCGCGCGGCGCGATCACCGTGCGGCACGGGCCGCCCATCATGCGCCGTGCCCATGGAACATGCCCATGCCGCGCTGCCGACCACGCTGTCGTCGGTGCAAAGCCCGTACTGGCGCGCGACGGGAAAGCCCATCTTATGGAGCCCCGCCTGCACCTTATATTCGCGTCGACCGCATGGGCGAGGGGAGCAGGCGGGCCAAAGGGCTTGCCTTCGGCGCGCACATAGTGGTTTCCGGATGGCGCCGAAATCTTGCAGGTGCGGTGCCTCGCAGGTGCGGCGCGTGTGCGCTAGCGTGTGTGTGAGCTTCGGCGAGATGCGCCGTGGTCGCACGCGCGGCCGTGTCTGTGGTGACGCAGGGCGGCCCAAGGCGGGACGCCGCGCTTCTGCAGTGCCGGGTCGGTGCACAGGCGCGTGTGCTGTGCTAGCGAGACAACAGCTGGCGGGGCCCGCGCAGGAGCGCCGGGCGACCGGGACGGACGAATGACGCAGCCGCTGCGCGCGCTGCTGCGCGCCGCGATGCTGGTGCGGGTGCTGCGGGCCGCTGCAGCGCCAGCAGGCGCTTGCGTTTTTTGTATCGTGCCTGTCTTTCATCTTCGCATCGTGCGCCCCATGGCGCGGATACCGCGCGGAAGCAATGTTGCGGGCGCGCGAAAATCCGCCAGTGTGTGGGGCCGAAGCAGGCGGCCGTGGGGGTTCGCGATATCAGCTTCGAACTGGGCGGTAAGAATCCTGCGGTGATTTTTGCCGATGCCGATCTGGACAAGGCGGTCGAAGGGGTGTCGCGAGCGGCGTTTCTCAACACCGGGCAGGTCTGCCTCGGGACGGAGCGCATCTACGTCGAGCGCTCCATATTCGAGCCGTTTGTAGCGAGGCTCGCCGCCGCTGCCCAGGCGCTCAGGCGGGCGGGCGCCGCGTTCCCGCGGGGCGCGCTGCCTGCCGCCACCTGAGTGCGCGCGCGGCGCAAAGGCAATGTTTGTGCCGCATAGGTGCGTGGCCGTGCGGATCGGACAGAATGGCCAGCGGCGCAGGCAACGTGGTGGGCAAGCAGATGTTGCGGCGACGAGGCCGGTGCGATCCGGAGGGCCGCGCGCCAAAGCCTGAACGCAGAGCCAGCATACACGACCACGGGCTGTCCTTGAGACGGCAAGCCAGCGCCCGCGGCAACAGAGCGAAACGCCTGTGACTGATCTACGTGACGACACTGGGCGGCAGGGGGGCCGCCGCGACCAAGCGCCGTGGCTCCTGGCCGCGGGGGCCGCGGCAGCTCGCCTGGTGCCCGAGGGTCGCCCGGCGTAATTGTGTGAGTATATTGTGCCTGGTGCGAAGCGGGATACGCCAGGGTATACGACACGGCGGACGGCGCGTCCGGGCGGCAGAGCGCGCTGTCCGTCGGCTACGAGCGCGCCGGTCGCGCTCCGGACCTTCGGCGGTGCGTTCAGCGGCGACGAGAAGTCGGTGGGCGTTGGCGCCGGCTTCGGTTGGTAAGGGTTGCCGGTTCCGTCGCGTCAGCGACGGAACCGGGCGGGACATGCGGGCGCCCTGGGGCGCGCGAACGATTCAGATGGGCTTGCGGGCCCGGAATGGAACTTCAAACGAGGAAGCGAAGGCATGAAACAGAACAAGATCAGCGTGGCGATCGCAGGTGGATCTCACGATGTCGAAGCGCGTCCGTTGCTGACCGACCGGATAGCCCGGGTGCCGAGTTCGGCGGTCGGGTCGGTATCGGCCACGGCGGCGAACGCTTCGCCGATCGACGAAGGGTTGGGAAGCGCGGCTGCGGCATCGCAGTTCCGGACATCGGCCAAGGCGAAGGAAATCGGGCCGCGGCTCGCCGGCTCCAGCGTCCGGCGCGCCGGGAAGCAAGTCAAGGTGTCGGGGCCGGGGCCGCGAAG
Source organism: Scenedesmus quadricauda (assembly GCA_002317545.1). Taxonomy (NCBI): domain Eukaryota; kingdom Viridiplantae; phylum Chlorophyta; class Chlorophyceae; order Sphaeropleales; family Scenedesmaceae; genus Scenedesmus; species Scenedesmus quadricauda. The sequence goes on along the minus strand of NNCB01000629.1, from coordinate 10,766 downwards.
GCAGCAGCGCCGACGCGTGGGCCATGTCAAGCTACTGGCCGGGGCTGGGCGTGCCGACATCTGAAAAAAGGGGATGGGGGCTCCGGGATCGTGAGCCAACTACGAGGCGGGCCGTCGCGCGCCGGCGAGCGTAGGCCGGACGCAGGCGGCCGGGTCTACAAGTTGGCGAGAGGTGAGAAAGAAAGCCTCGGCGCATCATATCAACGGAGGGGCAGTTCTGGTCGGAAAGCCATCAGCTCGTTCTGGGCGCCGTACCCTGCAGGAGCGCCCGGTCGCGAGGAAGCCATCGAAGAGAATCCTACAGCCCTTCAGAGGTCAGGTTCTGGTATGTTCGGGCCGGGGCGGTAGCACCGGTTGCCACCGCGCGCAAACATTTCAGATCATATCTGTAAAAAGTAAGCTTGAAAAGGCGACTTGCCAGTGCTCAGGCCAAAGGTCGCCACAGGCTGCAGTGGCTATTTCAGCCGCCGGACCAGCAAAGCCTGCAGATTGCTCGACCGGCCCCGGGCGGCTATCACTGGATAAGCATGCCGCGTGTGCGGCCAGCTCAGTGCCGAGAGCACAGGATCCAACCACAAACCACGCCTAGCAATTGCAAGGAGGCGACGAATTTGTAGCCGCGCGCCGCACACGACCACTGCCAGCGGAACAGGCGCTCATGCGAGCCGGCCCCCTTGCACGTCGGGCGCCCCTCAGGCAGCGGCGCACTCTGGCAGGAACCACGCCCAGTCGTCGCCCGCCAAGCCGCCCTTGCGGCCGGCCGCCAGCAGCGCAACGCGCGCGTCGCCGGCGCCGGCGATGGGCGGCACCGTCAGCGCCGCCGCGTCCAGGCGCAGCCAGCGGAGCGAGCAGGCATAGGGGTTGCCGCCCGCCGCCGCCGCGGCCACGGCCGCGTGCACCGCGCGCAGCACGTCTGCGGCGCGCGACACTGCGCCGAGCGCGGCCGCGCCGCCGCAGCCGGTCGCGGCGGCGAGCTGCAGCGCTGTCAGGGGGCGGCCCGCGAGCGCGTGGCCGTAGGCGACGCACGCGGCGGCGACGGCGCTGGGGCGGAAGCCGCGCAGCTGGCACTCGAGCAGCGACTGTTCGGCCAGGAGAGAGCACAGGGACGCCACGCCCTGCTGCTGCTGCTGCTGCTGCTGCTGCAGCTGCTTCTCCTGCTGGGAGGAGGCGGCGGCGCCCCTTTCCCGGCGGCCGCCCGCCTGGTGCTGCAGGCGCAGGAGCGCGGCGCGCAGGAAGGTCTCCGCCGTGGGACGGCGGAACGCGGCGGCGCCGTAATCGAGCGCGCGCAGCACGTCGCCCTCCGCGCGCAGCAGCTGGCGCCTCGCCGCGGCCGCGGCCGACGCACCGGCGCCGGCGCCGCAGCCCTCGCAGCCGCCGCAGGCGCACGCCGGCAGCGTCGCCACGACGGCGCTCGCGGGCGGGGCGCGCGCGCCGTGTGTCCACTTGGCGGCCAGCCACAGGCATGCTGCGCCCCGCATGAGAGCACGGGGCGCCCCCGAGCGGAGCCTCAGATCATCCAGCACCCCACCGCTGTTGAACCAGCGCGTCCTGCAACCAGGACAAAGTGCGAGGTTCGAGCGGATCGATCAGCGCGACATTGTCGAGGCTGCCGAGAATCGGCTCCATCGCGCTGCGCACATGCGGGTTCGGGTGAACGGGGAAAATCACCGCGACGTCGGGGCGTGCGGCGATTCCGGCGATGGCTTCGGCAATGGCTTTGAATTCCCGGTATCCGACAGCGCGTCGGCCTATCTTTTGGATGCTAGCAGGATGTGCACCTGCGAACGAGTACTTGCAGATGGCCGCCTGAAGCGCAGGCATGCCGCCTTCGCCCTTTCGGGCCGGGACCAGCCGGGGGCGGCCCCTGGGTCCCCAGGTGGTTGGAGCTGTCACGGCCCGCCGGAGCAGCCGTGGCTGGGGGGCGCTGCTGCTGGGGCCCACCTCGGCCTCTCGCTCCGCAGCAAGCAGGTCGTCCAGGCCGTCGGGCGTGCACGCGGCGAGCGGCCGCGCATCGAACACGTCTGCAGAGAGTGCATCTTCGAGGCTTTCCGCAGCATCAGACTGCCCGAAGCCTGGGAGCCCGAGGCGCTTGCGTTCTCGTCGTTATCATGTCCGAGACCGCGGGACTCTGGATATGGATATGGTGATCGACGAGCGGAGCGGCGTGATCGCCCGGGCCACAACACCGTGGCCAGGCCCTGGTCAGGTCCCCACATGACACCACGCCAGTGTCCACCGCTGGCAACTCGAAGGACTCCGGAGCCCTTGGGTCACCCTCTACAAGGTCCGTCACCGACCTGCGCCCCGTGATGCCAGGCGGAAGTGTTTATTACTATACCCCTTCCGGGAAGACGCCGGTATTGTCCACACTGGAAGTGAATACGGTATACAAGTTGGAGATGTTAGGCTCGTTATTGCCGGAGAATGCGATAGAGCGTTATGGCACGGCATCAGGCACTTTTGGCCAATGGATCCGGTATGCTCGTCTGCCGAGAGCGGTAATGATATCATTGCCCGGAACGTACGATGCCTAGCTGGGCAGGGTCCAGCGATCTTCCTCGCGGTCTTTCTTACATCCGTAATTAACTCACAAAAATCCAGGTCCCCTTTCTCGTGTCACGGTTCAAGATCGTTAAACATCGTCCAGGCAAGGTGGACGTATTGGTCACCGGGCCGCCGCAGGATCCTGTCATTCCAGGCCGCTATGGCCCTGCGAGGAATGACGCCCGCCGCACCCGCAGCCGCGCGTAAAGCGGTACGTCGATAGGTGGACGGTTTGTCGGGAAGAGGCATGCCGTCAAATGCACAGTTTCAGATGCCGACAGCATGCGGATGCGACCCGACGCTTCGGCCCATGCCATGCAGGGTCTGGTGGAGAAGATGCTGCAGAGTAGGGCCCTACACAGCTTTGTGCATGAATCCGCAGAGCTATCGATCACGGTACTGCTGCCAGCGAAAAGCGCAAAGGCTTTCAAGGGCGGGGCGTGGCAACATGAGAATCCACATCGTCTCTAAGCCGGTAAGGTACATGTCACACAGCAAGGGGTCTTTTCCTTTTCGATCGCGTGTCAATAAGGTTGTCACACAACACTCCGCAAGATGACACCAGTCGATGGGAATCAATATTCGAAGCCTGCCCTGCGCAGCCCGCTCTTCAAAACATGCGCTGCAACCCCTTGTCAAGCCAGCCAGGCTCAAGGGTGTACCGGTGGTGGGCATTGGGCAGAGATGGTCAAGGGCATGGGCGGACCAAGGATGCTGTGTGGCAGGCGTGCAGCATGGCGTGGTGTTGCATGGAACCTGCGAAGCCACGGGCCAATCCACGTGTGACCCTACTGGAGTGCTGACCAAGCCCTTGCTGGAATCGGCTGTATCACGATGCTCACGCACTGGCGAGCTAGAAGCCACCGTGCCTGTGCGTCATCACCATCCACCCGACCTGCGCCGAGAGTGTGTGCTGCAACCCACATGCAGCCCGTCAAGCTGATCGAACTGGCACCGGGGGTGACGGCGGAAGAGGTGGGCAGAAAAGCCACGCCAGAAGAGTAACAATAGACGGCGGCCCGCAAGCCACACGAAAGCGTGATTGCATGGCAACAGCCAGCATGCGCACGCGCGTCTTGCGCGGTCCCAGCAGAATCTCAGCTGCGATGAAGGGGGGCGGCTGCCTACCTGCATGGCTTCGTTTTCGAGTGGCCTGCCATCCCGGGCTCGTCGTTCCACAGCAGCTTGTGCAACTGCAGCTGGAAACGCACCGGCAGGGGTCGGCGACGATCCAGTCGGCAAGGTCGGTGGGCGACACCTCGGACTTGCTTGGCGAGAACAGCACGTCGCAGCGCGCGTCCAGCCGGGCGCCGCACCCGCAGCGGTGCCCGCGGCGCGCTATCAAAAAGGATTTGAAAAGCGGCATGTTGGGCCCCGACAGCTGGGGCTACGGAACTCAACACCTGCCAGCGCGCATCGAGGCGGGCCGCCCGCACCAGCCCATGCCACGGGGCTCGGGGCCTTCGCCTGCGGCAGCTCCACGGCGACTGCATTCGCAAGCCAGGCCTTCGGCTTCCTCAATACGGCCTCCGCCGACAACGCCAGTGCATTTGGCATCAGGAACACCGCCAGTGGCGTCGAAAAAGCCGGCGGAGCATGGCGTTGCGGCCATGCGCAGGAGGGCACGGTCGAGCTGCGGGCGTCATCGCAGCACACGCCTCGCGCGAGCCGCCACGCCGCAGCACCAGGCGGCCAGGCGGCGAGCGGGTGCTCAAGCGCACAACAGCTGCGAGCGTGCGAAAAGCTGCGCAGGCGTTCCAACTGCCTCCAACCTCCAGGCGTGCAGCGCAGGCCGAGGAGCTGCTCGTTGTCCTGTCACCTGCTGGACACCTTGCCCTTGGGCACCCACGTCGTGCGCGCCCGCGACACCTCGGCGCCCTTGCCGCCGCACAGCTTCGAAGCGTGCGCAGGATCTGCTGCGCGCCCATTGCCGTTGCTTCCGCCCGCGATGGGGTGGACCAGCCCCTCTCGCCTGGTCGCCTGCTGGCATTCCGCCTGCTTCCTTCACCAACCTGACAAGGGTCACAGGGCGGGAGGCAGGGGGGGTGACGTGGTGCAAGAAAGGGGCAGGCCAGGGCCGTGGAGAACGCAAGGCTGGGGCGAGCATCCCGCCGGCGTTCGAGGCGCCTTCAAACGCCCAACCGGGATCCGCTGGCCGAGCGTGTGCCCCGATACGACCGCCCGACATACCTCTTCAGCGTCGCGCCGTGCCCGCCCCGCACTCTCGAGGTGGGAGCCGTTGTACACGTGCCGCGGCAACGTTCCAGCGCCCTCGACATGTAGCACACGGTGTAGTGCCGTTGGGGTCCATGTCCGTGCGGCGCGCCGACACCACGGGCCCCACCAGGGCCGCGTCTTCTGGGAAGTCCTCCAGCTTGCGATTTGTCTCGCCCACCGGCAGGACGATCCGCGGCGGCGACGGCGAGAGGTTGAGCCAGCGGGTGCGCACCTCCTCGGGCAGCTTGGAGAGCTTGCGGGTCTCGCTGTTGATGGTCATCCGAGTGCTGCGGAGGCAGGAAGGGGGCCGCCGCGGCAGGGGCGCGGGGCGCTCGTGAGGTGGGCTGCGGTGCAGATGCGGAGCTGGCCGCCTTGAGGCCCGTCGGCGTGGCCATGGCCAGGAGCAGAGGCGGCTGGCACCATGCGCTTGCGCAGACCATCTGGGACGAAGCTACTTGTCCTCCTGCACCAGGCTTCGCGACCATCCACCCTGCGCACCTGGTGGCCGCTCCCAAGTAGGCGCCCGTAGTGGCATCAGTGATGTGCCAGTCTCGCCGCGTGCACAACCGCCCGTCCTCAGCAAAGAAGGTCTCGGCGCACCGACGCCCCTGTCAGGACCGCCGACCGTGTGATGGGATGTACGCGGGGCTTCAGGGGGGCAGGGGGCGGCGTTCACGCGATGGCATCTTGTGGCGCAGCGCGACTGGGCTGCGCTTGGGGCAGTCGCGACGCATGGCCGGCGTACTCGACTCGGCGCGCTTCCAGCCACTTCATCGCCGGACGAATATCGACGTGTCGGTACAGGCATGGAGGCAACCCTTCGTGCTCGGCGGCCACGGCGACACCATGGTTCCCCCAACTTCCTGCGGGCACCAGGGCGCATTTTTCGGCAAAGGCAGCGTGCTCGCCGCTGACGAGATCAAAGCAGGTGTAAGGGCGACAGGTGGTTGGGTGCACGGTCCCTGTTTTTCACGCCCCAGGGCGATGACACACCCTACGACACTGCATTTTTGGTTCTGGCTCGGCGACCGCAACCGCCTTTGCAGCGCAGGGCGCACTGCAACAATTGCGCACCTGGAGAAGGTTGGCCATGGTGATGATGTATGCAGCGGTGGCCCGCATTCATTGCCCCTGCACCAGCGGGGCAAGCAGGGGATGGGGTCAGGCCCGGCTTCGCTGCCGAACACCGGCGCGGCGACGCATGCGAGGTGCCGGGAGACAGGCTCGCCTAGTGCCACCGGCAGCGGCTGTCCTGCGGTGATGCCATGTGAGCGAGTGTCACCGATCTATACCCTCGACATAGGACGTGCTGTTGGTCGCGTCACAGTCATGCGTGGTTGCAGCTGATCGCCACGCTGGTGATCGTCCTTCCACGCCATCGCCGACGTCGTTGTCGGTATCTTGTGCGTCGCGGGCAACGAGCCGGACGCTGCTGCTGGTCTGGATATTGGAGAACAGCGCCGACGCACCGTTCGCATTATACTGATGCGCTGCGAAGGCGTGGGTCTGGTTCGCCAGGGTGGCATAATCCCCGTTCGCCGGGTTCCCGGTGAGGTCGATCACGAAATCGACGCGGACGGCTTCTTCGGTGACCGCCCTGTTACACAACTATTAAGCGCGTCTCAAAAAGTACATAGCATGACCTCTTGCCATCGCAAAAAGAACTGCGTTCCCGCCTCTCACTTCCTTTGCCAAGCGCCCCGTCACCACTGCCAAGTCAGGGCAAGATGATTCAGAATGGATGCATCGGATATAACAATAGTGAGGGCGCGCACGTGCTGTGTTGCAGCGAACCTGTGCACAACCGACACAATCGCTCATCGCAAGCGCCGCACTTTCACGCGAATAATTCGCAACAAGCGCAACTAAGGATACCAATGCAACACATGCTGCGTTATGGCTGGTCCTATCGACCGGCATGACCGGCAATCGTGTGGAGCATCGTCCTTGTCATTGATCGAACGCGTGGGTCCGCTCCAGAAGGACGACCCGACACCGCTTTACCTGCAACTGCAGAAAATCCTCCGCACGCTGCTAGAAATCCTCCGCGACGCGATCGAGGGGCAGGTGCCCAGTAGGCGCCTGGTGTGCATGAAATGTGAATGTGTCAAGCAGTCAGGGCGAAAAGGAAGGAGATGCCCAGGTGATCCAAGATCCAGGCTGTAGCAAAAAGCGATATGTACTGCCGACCTAACAACACTCACGCAAGGCTGAGTTTCAAGCAGTGGTTGCATGTTACTACCACCAATGCCATGATAGCCCGCCTACAACTTACCTGACTACTGACGCAACTTATGGACTGATAGCTTACACCCAACCTCTCCAGAACTACAGTAAATCAATGATGCCAGCTCTGTCCTCGGCGCAGGGCCGGGCCGCACGACACGCTTGCGCTGCACCCACTCTGCATTGTTAGCATTTATGTGCTATGGATGGCAGAGGTGCATCATCTTGCTGGATTCCGCGCTCCCCTTGGAGGTCCTCGCGGTACTCAATGATTGCGCTGCTGGATGCAGCATGACGCACGGACGCTAACAAGCCCAGCCCTGACTTTCACGAGAGCGATGGCGCATGCCATAGATTTATATATTCGTGCCGAAGCTCTCCACCAGGCGATTTTCTTCCGTATACACAATCAGGAATTTAATTATTGATTCAGGAATAATACGGAAAATGGAAGGTAACAGTCGCTGGGAATCCTCGCAAGGGCGTTGCCTTGCATCACGCACCTCCGCCCTTGCCGTGCTGATGCGCCAGAGGTGTGCTGCGCAGGAGTCACCCCTCGATCGTTGTCGGCAGCGGCGGGCGCCGCGGCGCTGGTGCAGCTGCAGGACTTACGCTCGGCATCAAACCTGCTAGTGGGGCCATCGGCGCTGCGCCGCAAGGTGCTGTCAGAGCAGACGCACAGGTCGATACGGAGCGGTCGGCCGTACGCTGTTGATCAGGCGGGATTATTGGCGCGCGGAAGTGGCGCTGCTCGTGCCGGCATGGGACGGGTGCGCGCCCCTCTACAAGCAGCGCTTGTTGCAGGTGCGACATCGCATTATGCGGCGCATGTCGTCAGCGCCTCCTTTCAAGGGATGACGCGCGTCGCGCAGCACAAGGCGGTCTATGCCGCGCTCGGCGGACGCATGGGCGGCGAACTTCATGCCTTGCAATTGACCACCGCCATCCCTTCATAGGGGCCATATATATTTGCGGCGCGACGGCGCGCCTGCCCGGAGACTGACGATGACCGACCCGACCACCCACGACCGCATCGCCAAGCTGGCTGATGGGTGGGATGTGTGGGGGGAGCTGCTGGGCCCCCCGGTGGAGCTGTCGAGCCAGGGGCAGCTGCAGCAGCTGCTGGATCGCGCAGCGGCAGGGCAGGCAGAGCTGACAGAGGACGCGGTAGAACGGCTGGCAGCCAAAGCAAACGTGGGTGCCGCCACGGGGCTGCTTATCGGCAGAGTCGGTGCTTGTGGGTCGCGGGCAGCGGGTGCATCCAGAGGCTCGGCCATTGGCTTGCCTGCGGAAGCTGAGCAGTCGCCACACCTGGTCCGCTTGATGTGCGCACATCAACCAAACTCCCACAGGCCGGTCAGAGCATGATGGGTGACGGCGCGGCGGCTGCGGACCTGGTCAGCAGGGCCTGCAAGGGCTGTGGCAGGTCTTGGCCAGTGTTCCGCCACCAGAGCAGCAGCAGCAGCAGCAGCAGCAGCAGCAGCAGCAGCAGCAGCAGCAGCAGCAGCAGCAGCAGCAGCAGAGCAGCAGCAGTGGCTGGCCTGTGGTGCCCTGAGCGTCGCCCTGCAATCTGCCATCGAGGCCCGTGTGGCAGCCCTCTGCCGCCCAGTGCTTGTGGCTGCGATCCATCTGCCGGCCGCATGCGCAGCTTGGCAGCTGGCACAGCGCGCGGTGCCAAGGCGGGCGCTGGTGGCGGCGGGCGCAGCAGAGGCGCTGCTGCAGTTGGCCGGTTTGGCGCTGCAGCAGCTGTTGCCGCCAGCCCGTCGTCGCCGCGCCCGCAGCAGCATGACGATCCGACAGTGCCCCCACAGCGCACTAACGGTTCGCCGAGAGCGGAGCGGTCCTGTCTGCCGCGTTCGGGGCGCTGGCTGTGCGGCCGTTGACACGCAGGCGCGGCCACGCATACTGGCGGTGCCGAGGGCCGGGCGGTGCTGTCCGCGAAGGAGCGTCAGCGCGCGGCGCGCAAGCAGATCGCGAAGGGCATGAAGCTGATCAAGAATCAGGGCCGCGAAGGCGAATTGTCCGAACTCGCCGCCTTCCTGTTCGACATTGCATGGCGGAGCCAGTCACGCCCCGACCGAGCAGCGCAGAGCGCGGCGCCACGGATGCGTCGGCTAGGGCCCACACGGGCCTGTGCACGTCGAGCGCCGCGATGTCATGACACATGAGCCCCCTGCTGGTGATGACGCATTGTTGGCGCCTTCCTCATGGCGCACGACCAGCCTACGAACCGGTGCGCTGCCCGGCCATTGCGCCGCTGGTGACGGTTGCTGGGCGAGCCGAACGGGTGTTGAGCACGATCAGCGCGTCACGGCTTCCATCAAATCGAGGTGGGCTTGGCAGCCTGAGGCTACACTGACGTGAGCAAGGAGTTCCTCATCGTCCCCACGTAACACCTTATAATTCAGCACGCTGCGCGCCGATGTGGCGCCACATCGGTCCTTTACGCCGCCCACGCAGGCGGCGGCGGAGGTGCTGTGCAGCTGCCTGCTTCGTGACCCCCGAGCTTTCGCCGCGTTCCTGGCGAGCGGCGGTGCGACGCTGCTGCTGCGCCTGCTGGCGTCCGCGGATGAGCACGTTGCGTTTTGTGCCGTCGCGGTGATCGCATCGGTGGCGCGACAAGACCGGTCAGCGCTGATCACAGCGGCGGCACCCGCAGCTGCATCGGTGTCCGGCGACGCTGCCACGGCTTCGAGCACTGCGGCGTGCAGGGGACGATGATCGGCCCCTTCAAGCCTTCGTCCCACGACCCTTGGAAGGCCGTCAGCCCCCTGGACTATCGCCTTTCTTCCAAAATTGCAGCGAGCCCGATGAGGAATCCGGCGGCCGCGGCGCCGACAATCCCCGTAGGGATCGGGAGCGGAGTGTGCGATGATGGCCTGGCGATCATATTGCTATCCTTCGAATTGTGATCAGGGATGCTCGAGACGGGTTTCCACACGCATCAGCGATACGGCGGTGCGCCGGGGCTGGGTAAGCATGAATGGCCGGCTGCTGGCGATGCCGGCGGCACCACGGCGGCCGGCGGCTGCGGCTGGCGCGCGTGGGCGTGCCTGGCGGGCGCGGCGGGGTCGCTGGCGGGCCGGCGGGGGGCGCTGCAAGAGGCGCTGTCGTCCGAGGCGGCAGCCGCGGCCGCGGCCGCAGCGACCGCGGCGGCGGCAGCGGAAGCGGCGGCAGCCGCGGCTGCAGCACGGGAGAGGGTGCCCGGCATGCGGCACCGGGCAGCAATGCATTCAACCGCAAGCGGAAGCAGCTCATCAGCTTTACTTGGAATAACGCGTCCGTTCGGTGCTGGGCGACGCAGCGACGCGTCCCAGGAGCGAGCGGCGCGCCGCTCCGGGCTCGCTGCGGCTTACGACCGCGGCGTGCATTCGACCGCAGGGTGCCTGCAGCCCGCTTGGCGCCGCACATAGATGGCCTCAGGGCGTTCTGCGTGCTGTATCAGCTTGGTCCGGCCCGGGAGGCGGCGTGGTAGCTGTCCAAGGGGGCGCATGGCCTGTTTGCGGCTGTTGCAAGCCATTGGTCTGGGTGCCTGCGTTGCCCATGCCGAAAGTGATCGGCTCTGTGGCACTTGGTCGATCGGGTGAACCGGGCCATCGGCCGCGTCGCCATGTATCTGCTGTTCGTCATGGGCGGCATCCAGCTCTATTCCACCTTTTCGCGCCTGCTAACCGGCATGCCGGTCAATTGGGCACTGGAAATGACGCAGTTTCTCCTGGCCACCTATTTCCTCATCGCGCCGCACCGCAGGCAAACGCCCATGTGCGCATGGACCTGCT
>NNCB01000628.1:0-15608 GCA_002317545.1 Scenedesmus quadricauda | reverse complement strand
GGGAACGGGGGAGGGGGGGGTCACAAGGGGCGGTCATTCCTGTCTAAGCGCCAGCGCCGTCCAGGGGGCTTCCAGAGCCTTGATCGCCAGGTCTCGTCGGCACGCGCCGCAACGATCCACCACGGCGCCGCGCCGCGGGCGTGTCCTTCTGCGCACGCGTGCCGTAACGGTGAAACACCTCCATATTGCCGGTGTCAGGCGCCGAGCAATTGAACACCTCGCTCGCAAAACCGACCGCGGCCCATTTCCTCGGCGCACTAGTCTCCGCATCCTTCGCCCTCGTCGCGTCACTCGTGCCCCACTCAATCCCAACGGCTCGCTCTCGCCTCGTCCTTCGACCAATCCACGGCACGTCCTGTTTGTGCAGGGAGCTGCGGGATGCGCCGCCAACATGATCGCTCGTCCAGGACACCGCGCGGCGTATCGCCGCCGGCTGATCCTGTCGCCCACGATTGGGGCGTTTCTATCTCGTCGCAGCGACAAAAAGGGCGCGGGAGTTTCCTCCCGCGCCCGATTTCGTTGGCGGCCGTGTGGCTTAAAAGCCGACGACGATCGAACCGGGCGCGCGCCGCGGTGCTCGGCGTCTGCTGGAGGGCCCTTTGCCCCCCACCTCTCCCAAGCCGCGATTGCCTCACGGCCGTCCACCTTCTGCGTTCCCGGCCAGGAAGGCCTCGCCCTCGGCGGCATTCTTCTGCTTGTCTTCCTCCAGCTTCGCCATCTGCACCGCCTGCATGCGTTCGCTGAACGCCTGCATCACCTGCATCGCCTGCGCCTCGTCGACCGTGGACGGCTTGCCGTCGATCGCGCCTCATCGGCCGACCAGCCGTCGAGCTCGCTCGCATTGGCGCAGCGCCAGCGACGACACCAGCCGGCTGATGGCGGTAAATATGACACCGCCTTTCGCGGACCTTCTCTGCGGCCTTGAGTACGGCGTTGACCTCTTCCTTCGTCGTTTGCGCAGCGGACGCGCACACGGCCCACGGCCCGCTGCACAGTTGCGCGCTTTAGCGCGGTGATTCGCTTTCGCGTGCCTTGGCGGCCAGTCGGACGTCCTGCGACCGGTCGAGCGGCATGACCAGTATGTCGTCGCCGTCGACGATCACCGCGATATTTTCCATGCCGATGACCGACACGCGTTTGTCGCCCGCGCGGCAGTTGCCGCGGCTGTCGTGAAGGAAGGCGTCGCCGGCGATAACGTTGCCCGGCGCCTTTTGCGCCCAGCGCCTGTTTCGTGGCCCAGCCTCGGAGGCCGGCCAGCCCCCGATGGGGCCGACCGCGACGCCCATCGATGCGGGCCGACCGGGCGCGCACGCTGCTGCCGGCTGGCGCAGCCGTCGATCGCGCCTGCCGCTTTGTCGAATCGGTCGCCCCTGAAAACACCCTGGTCGTGCAGTTGCCCGACGGGGCGCACTGCACCGCCCGGTTCACCGCACCGCGCGAACGGGCGGAGACCGTAATCGACCTGGGAGAAATCATATGCTTTCCCGACCCAAGCTGACCTCGCGATCATGCCTTGCCCACCGCCGCTGCCGTTGCCGCGATGGCTCGCAGCGCAGCGAGCCTGGGCTCGGGGCAGCGGCGTCATGCCATCCGCTGTGTGTCTTCAGCTCGCGCTGAGAGCGGTACTGGTTCGAGCCCATCCTCTGTCCATCCACGTCTGCCCCGATTCATTCTCAGCTGCGCCACCTGACGCGGGCTGTTGGCCGGCGCTCTTTGACAAGCCTGCAACAGTCCCCGCCATGACGCTGCGCCTTCCAGGCTTTGAAGTTGTCAGGGAATGCCGAGTTACAAGCAGCAGCAGCAGCACCGGCAGCAGCAACAGCAGGCATCCAGCGCCTGGCAAGTGCGTGTCTAGGTGTCTGAGGAGGGAACGGGCTGACCTTCGATTTCCAGCCGACCGCGTGGATGCTGCCGACCCGCCAGGTGGAAGACGCGGCACCTCGTGGCTCACGGCGCCTGGGGGGGCAGTGAGCGGCGGATGGCGGGGCGGTGGTGCCTGATGGCGTTACGATCGTTCTGGGTGGGCGACGCGTTCACGGGGCTGCCGCTGCCGCCCAGCAGGGGCGACGCGAACAGACACTCCCGGGCGTTCAGCCGGGGTTCTGGCAGGCTCTGCAATGGCCCCAGCAGCCCGGGTTGTCAGCCGCAGCAAAGACGACCGGCTGGACTTCCTTGAACCCGCGGGCAGCGCCGCCGCCGCCCTGTTCCGCCCGGGTCACCGTGTCGCCGACGCGCGCCTGCGCGACGTCCTTGATCTGCGCGGTGATGAAGCCGATCTCGCCCGGGCCGATCTCGGTCAGGTCCTCGCGCTTGGGAGTGATCACGCGCACGCTGTGCTGGTCCATGCAGCGTAGTCGCTGCGCGGTCCGCACGGCGGGCTGCGCCGCTGACGACGCGCTGCCGCGTCGACGCCCGCGGCCACGGCAGACATATGGTCCTCTTGATGCGGCTGCACGCTACCAGCGATGGTTCTGTGACGCTAGACCGGCTTCGGCGTGGATCAGCAGTCGGACAGAATCTCTTTCAAAGCAATATCAAATATGCCGATCAGCGATCCTGCACAAACCCTGATAGAAATTTATTTTGGGCAATCTCCACAAACATGCGCGCTTACTTTACCTTACCGTATCGATATCACATGCTTCTCATCGCTGTACGGTAGATAATACCCCGACGATCACCATACGGATCTACTACTGCAGGCGGAAACTAGATTCGTTTAAAACAGATGTATTATGGGCCTATGTGCGCCGTATGCGGTGGATTGGCTGTGCGCTGCGGGGTTGCCTACTAGAGGCTTCCAGGACCAGGCCAAGGCCATGCATGTTTGCCGCGTGTGTGCTGTGTGCTTTGAATGCTTTGTCACTGGATCTCCAGCAATTGATCTTGCTTATACAAGCGCTCTGTTTGTTATTTGTCAAGTGCCATGTCCGTATTGCAGTTCAGCGCTGCTGTCACTCGGCGGCCGTTTTGCGGTGCAGGCAGATTGCAAAGAAACGGTTTTCTGTGACAATGCCTTCGTCACGTGAAGGCGGTTTCTGGAAGGGTCCGATGACGAAAAGCAGGGCTTGGACGGCCAGCGGCGAGGTAGATTTCCTGCGCGTGGGCGAAGAACTTCGTCAAAGAATAGATTGTGGTGTCCGCACCGATTCGGCGGCGGGCGCCCGACGCCAGTTCGGGAGGCGCTGGGCCAGGCCACTGAGGCCGTACACGCAATATGCCTGAGCGGCTTGAAGGTAATGAAATCGTGGTCCGACCCTCCGCGAGTCGCGAAAGGGATGTTGCACCGTGTCCCATGGTGGCCGCCTTGCAGATGACCAAGACTTGGCTAGACTGCGGTACCCGCGAACAGGAAGGGCTGATTTGTTAAATAACAAAAGCTGGCTCCGGCACGAGTTAAAGCATGTGGAACAGCAGCTCCGGTACGGGTGCTTATGGTTTATTTTGCTTTATCTATGGGAAGTCAATGCGGCATGGATACTACAATAACCGTTTTGAACAGGAAGCCCGGGCCGCAGAGCATACACCATCTTTGCTGGAAGATTTTATTTAAAATATCATATCAATATGTTAAATAAATAACAGGAGCGGGTTGTTTATGAATTGTGTATGCATCAAGCATCCAGTATTGTAACCTTCGAGGCTGGTTGAAATCGGCTTTTCCGGAAGCACACTTTTTCAGCGTTTGAGGACTAATGTTGCAATTCAGCTCTACGAGAAAAAGTCCTTCTCAGAGGCCACCAAAGAACGGCGCCGCTTGCTGTGATTGCTCTAGGTAGTCTGCAATCACGGTGTTGCTACTCAGGATTGTATTTATTACATGTTTTCCCCATTGATAAATTAGGTTGGTCGCCGCCTATGTCGAAGCCGTCGCAATCATGAGGTCACAGGCGTGGTCCTTGGCCCTGCGCGCTGTGTCGGGCTCCTCGAGGCTAGAGGTACTTTCGTTGAGCAGGTCGCCGATTCCGGTTACATGCTACCGCTTCGTGCCGACTCACCCGCCTACTTGCCCAAACCAAGCAGCTCGGGGCCGCAGATTTCATTGTAAAACCCTCTACCATTGGTGCCCTGACTTCCACGTTGTCCAAACTGCCCCAGTCGACACCCGACGAACCCCTTGTAGCCCCATTCCTTCTTGAGCAGCTCATGGCCGCTCACGCTTTCAGCCGACCTGCTGCGTCGCATGCGAGGCGTCTCGGCGCTCCCGGACCCTTGGTGACGGCCCAGCTTTTCAGCACGCCGTCGACTTCGAGGCGGAAGTCGTAGTGGAGCCGCGTCGCGTCGTGCTTCTGGACGATGAAGCGGTTGTCGGCTCCCTTTTCGACCTTGCCGCGCGGGCTCGGGGGTTCGGCGCGAAATCGCGCTTGGCGTTATATTGCGCGAGCGGCGTCGGCACGCCGGCCATCAGAGTCCCGCCGCCCGTCGTGCCCTGCGAAGGCAGGGGCCCATCACGGTGCCGACGCGCCATAGCCGTCGAGCCCGCCAAATGTGCGATGGGGCTGTTGCAAACGTCATGGTCTTGAGCTTTTCCGCTTTCGTGTGAAGGGGTTGACGGGCAGGACTGGGTAAGCTCAGCTGAGGCACGCACCTGCACACCTCTGGGTTGGCAGGGTTGAGCAACTGCCTGACGCTCGGTGTGGCTGCAGCGCGCCGGAGCTCCAGCATAGTGGTGCACGCACGGGGGTCGCTGCGTAGTGGGTCGAGCCCCCAAGCCTGCGCGCCCCTGCGGCGGACGCGGCGAATTGTCGCTCCACAACCTGTGAACCCAGAAGTGGCAGTTATAGCTTTTTTTTCTAACTTCGACTGCCGGGCCTTGCAAGCTCTTGTTCCAGCGATGCCGCTGGCCATTCTCCTTTTCCTTGATCGTCTGTCCGGCTGGTCTGTCGGACATCCGTGTCCACCTGCGCCCCCCATGTCCAGGCCTGAAGTCGGACGCCTGGCGCCAGGTCGGCGCCTACCTCGCCTATCGTCGCCGGTGCCCTATCAAACTCCACCCTGATCAACCCGGAGTACACCCACCTGTTTGTGCCCGGCCTCGGGAGCCAGCCCTACGTCACAGCCAAGGCCTACGGCCGCGCGATTGCCGTCGGAATCGGCGACCCGCTCGCCGCGCCCCGCGATTGGCCGGCGCTCGCAGCCGCGTTCAAGGCGGCGCTGCCGCATGCGTCGTTCATGCACGTCGGGCCCGCGTACGCGCGCGTGCTGCAGGAGCGGCTAGGGTTTGCGATTGCGGACATGGGGGCGGAGACCAACATACTGGTGCGGGCCTGGGGCTACGGCAAGCGGACCCGCACGATCCGCACGGCGGCCCGCGACGCGCGCAGCGCCGGCGTGCGGGTGCGGGCGCTGGGACCGGCGATGCCGAATCCGCACGTGGGCCGCCTTCTCGCGGATGTGACAGGTGCTGGGTCGTTCAGGCCGTTGCTCCCTCGGCGAGCTGTGCTGGCCTTGGCGCCCAGTCACGGCTGCGCTCGCGCATGGTGCATCTGACAGCCAAAGGTCCTTGACGTGAAAGTCTTGCGCCAGCTGTCTTCTGGACTGGGCAGGCTTGACGCTGTTCGTCAACCTCTGCCGCCCTCCAGACGAGGCTCAGCAGAAGAGCGTCCGGAGCAAGTAGGCAGGGTCGCCCATCCGACCGTCGCGCTGGTCGATGGCGCCAATTTCCGCAAATGGCCGACCGACACGATGCCGGTGCAATATGGGGTCGATTACCGCCTGTCGGGCGGCGGGCTGACGGCGCCGGTGACGGTGCGCTTCACCGCGATCGAAAATGCGCCCGATACGCCCGAAGAATCGATCGATATGCTGATGACCAAGGGCTGTTCGCCGCAGCTCAACCGGCTGGTCGACCCCTGCGCTGTCGGAGAGTGAGGGTTTGAGCCGCCATCTGGATTACGAAAACCCCCAGCTGGAGGACGGTGGCGCCTTTCGTACCAGAGCGGCGATAGTCCGCCTCCTCCCCGCCGCAACCATCAGCAGTTGCTCGATTCGATCACACAAAAGCTGTGGCCGCTCGGCGGCGGCGAGCCAGCGGCGGAGACACTCGGCGCGAGGTTGTGGCGTCCGTGCGGTCGGACCCCCATATGTCGCGGCGGGGAGGTGTTTGGTCGTCCCACACTACCGCGTGCGGCGGGACGGACACCACGGTCGGAGGCGCTCGCATGGGCTCGGCTCGGGGCGTCACGGGACTTGCATATAGCAAGGGACGACTAGTCTGTCCACCATCCGCATATATAAAGGCCGCTTTATATGTCTAAAGCTACCCCTAGGCAGACATCTCCGAGGGTCTCCACTCTGGCTTCGCGCGTCCTCTCTGGCGCGACAAAGCCGTCCCCGCACAGGTTCGGACTTTGTGGCTGCTTGCGCTGCGTCAGGACCAGGCACGCGGGTGTGTGTGTGTGTGTGCATGTGTGTGTGTGTGTGTGTGTCACCGGTGTCAAGCGTCTCGACACCCACACGTTTTGACCTGAGCACCTCCTACCTGCAATCTAGGCCCTGTACGCCCTCCTCATCGCCGAAGTACCCTGGGCCTGCGCGTAAAGCTGCTGTATGAGTTTGGGGGCAGCAAAGCAGAGGGTACTTTGGTAATGACCTTGGATTAAAGTACCTTCTATTCAACCTTCAGACGGCTGGCGCTTTCCTGGCTCCTTGTATCCACGTTGGGCTGACGTTCCTGTTCCATGATGGCAAGTACCTTTATCAGTACAAAACCTTGCCTTTTCGCCCCTCTGGTGTCTCTTGGAACGCGAGGGCATGTAGTGGGGTCCGCGGTGCGTCCGGAATTGCAAATGGTTTGTGTGTTGAAAGTTGCAGGTTAGGGATGCAGCGCATCGTGATGGCCGGAAATGAGGAGTTAATTATTCCTTTTTCTATATAAATATCCAGCACTTTTCGGCAGCTTGTGAATCCGGAATCAGGGTCTGCAATACTTACATTTGTTACGAGCATGGATGACATATGTGCCTTGCCCAGCCCGGCACATCGTCATGTGCGCGAATAGCAGAGCGGCCAGCAGCCATGCTCAATCAGTACGAAATCTTGCTTGACCCACTGCGAGGTACTGACGGTCGGTGTTAACGGAAGTAATGGTAACCGCGACCCCAGTGTCGAGGTACTTATCTATCGCAAGAGTGACCACCGGCTCATGAATCGGGTAACGCTGCGACACATACCTCAAGCCAGTTTATCGGGTGAGAGCCAAGCCCCAGTGTATTTCAGGTCCGAGCGCATGCCTGCCAAGCACTCCTGAGCAGACCTTCGTTGCTCGAGCAATGTCCCTCGGGGATGATCGGCGTGCTGATCGGCGATCTGGTATGTGACGAAGAAGGAAAAGCTCAGCTTCCTGCGCTTCTGCGACTATGTCGCGTGCGTCGTCCCGTTCGGCCTCTTCTTCGGCCGCCTCGCCAATTTCGTGAACGGCGAGCTGTGGGACAGCCGCACGACCCGTGCCCTGGGCGATCATCTTTCCGGACAGCGGCACGATGGATCCGCGCCACCCGAGCCAGCTCGCCGGTGCCATCGCTCGCGGGCACTGGATCAGGGCATGCCGCCGGCTTCAGCATTCGATCACGTTGACCGCCAGCCCGCCGCGCGAGGTTTCCTTGTACTTGTCCTGCATGCGCGGCCGGTGTCGCGCATCACCTGGGTGCCTCGGTGCGCGAGGCTGCTTTGAGCGACGCCGACTTCTGTTAAAGTCCGCGAGTCAGCACACCCCAGCCGTCAAGGCTTGCACCTGACTTCCCTGTTTTGGCGGCCACCAGCTCCGTCATCCCTTCTTTCTGACGGACGGCGGGGGTCGGTGCGGCCCCTGCCGTGCCTGCGACCTGTGTTTAACCACCAGGACTCCAGTTCATTTGCCGCTGAGTACTGGCAGTGGGCGCTCTCCATTTCATTCATGCGAGCCTTTTGCGCATTCGCAAGGTGCTGGGCGACGGCTTATCTGCCTATGTCCGCAGGACAACGCTGGGAGCGTGCCCGTATGATACCGCAATCGCTCGTCCGATGGTTGGCAGGCAAAAACAATATATCAGCGCTCTCATCAGCTAGCCGAACTTGGCTTGTATTGGACCTCTCACCCAGCGCTGCGTGCGGGCGGCTTTGTCTTCGGTGGATATGATCCTGCCATTACCAAACAACATTCGGGTGTCTTTTATGGCCTTTGTACTGGGTGCTTCTGCGGCGTTGCGTACGCTCATGGTCCGATGCAAAACCATCATGCTCGGGGCAGTTTCAGTACTTTTTCTACGAGCGTAGGCTTCGGACTGCAGGCGTGCATCCTACGCGTGTAGATGCTGGTTCTCCCGAGGGCGCTGGAGGCGACCAGCGCACCCAGACTCACATGACTGGCAGCGAACGCTTGGGCAGTCCGAACGTCCGCTCTCGCTGTTTGGAGCCCCAAAGCTGGCTGGCTGCGAAGCGGCCAACCCGGCTTCTGTATTGGCGCCGCAGTCAGCCTTATTGGCACGTCTTCGCCAAGCACAACGCTTGCAGGTCGGTATGTATATAGGTTGCCGGTCGGCTTGCTTGGGCGTGTGCTTTGGTCGCGCCTGCCCGCCTGACTGCACGGGAAGTTGGCTACTTCTTGGTCGGCCAGTAGTTTGGCCGCCGCCAGGGCGCGGTCGGCGTTCTCAGAAAAATCTATGGGCACCAGGATCTTTTCATCGTAGCGTCAAAGGTTAAGCGTGATTGTGGTAGCAAATTACGGGAATCTCTTTCGTTCCTGTACCATGCAATAGTGAGATATCTGAGGCCGGGCTCACTGTATCATGCCACTCTTAGCTACACGTTTAATCTGGAAGACTAGCAGCGGAACACTTGGTGCCCGTCTGGCAAGGTACTTGAAGTTGTTTCATGGAGGAGCATTAGTGCTGGCACCTGTTGATTGTCACTGTGTAAATGCACGAGTGTGATCCTGGGCAGTCCTGTGACAATGCGCTGAAGCATACCAATTTTGAGATGATCCCGTAGCGGTCCTCGGAAGTGGCAGGCGGTACCGGTAGCGGCCTGTCCTTCTTAGATTTGACCCCAGCAAACGGCGCTTTGCTTGCTTCCCGTCAAGAAAAATCACCGAAGTCGCATGCGTGCTGTGAGGAGCGCCTGTTACTCCGTGGTGATGGATTACTCACCACCGTGGACACCCACTCGGTGAATGTGGCATGCAGCGGTGAGCCCAAGCGTGTGGGACGATCCCGCAGGTAGTTAGCATTCGACCGGAGCAGCTCAAAACCCTATAAACCGTAGGTACTTGACCAATACAAAAGGTCAGGCACTCAGCCTGACCTTGCTTTTTTCTTGCAGCAACGCCTTTCTGTGGATTCTTTATATCCCTAGGTCCCGTAGGTATTCGACCATTGTGTAAGGTCTGCGCTTGCGCACCAATAGGCTCTTCAGTACATCGCCATGGATAATTACGGAGATATGCTGTTTTCTAATTGTACTTGGCCTTTTAGACTACACTTATAGTAAAGGTAACAAAGAATTCTGTACGCAACTGCCTAATTTTTCACGACTTTAAAAGCCTCCACGGCACCGTTGGTACGCGTAACCCGCACTACGTATAGACCAGCCGGTAGAAAGCGAGCGCACCTACGATGCACCAGAGGCATCTTAAATGCATGCAACACGGTGCTGGAGGTGCCAACGGGCATGCGCGCGGCCCGGCTCGCAATCAGTGGTTGGCGTAGTGCTGGTGCCGCTTGCGCTGCTCGTGCTGCTCCGTTGCACTGCCCGCCTCGTCGCTCGCGCCCGAAGCCTCTGAAGAACGCCGGATGATGTCGATGACCGATCCCTCGAAAATGCCCGACCTGCTTGCCAAGGCCGAAACGCTCGTCGAGGCGCTGCCCTATCTGCAGCGCTATGCCGGCGAAACGTTTGTGATCAAATATGGCGGACACGCGATGGGCGTCAACCTTTTCTCCGATGATGGCCACGTCCAGAAACCGACTTTACCGGCCGTCTGGAATTTGCAGGCGCGATCGCCGGATTCTGAGCCTCGCCCAATCGACGCCGGTCGTCGCCGCCATCTGGCACCACACCCGCTCCAGCCTCGCGCGCTGCGGCGCGTGCGCCGCCGCATGGCGCGGCGCGCAGGCCGAG
This sequence comes from Scenedesmus quadricauda, assembly GCA_002317545.1. Lineage (NCBI taxonomy): Eukaryota > Viridiplantae > Chlorophyta > Chlorophyceae > Sphaeropleales > Scenedesmaceae > Scenedesmus > Scenedesmus quadricauda. Next base: position 5,513 of record NNCB01000628.1, on the reverse strand, counting down.
CTGCGGCGCGAGCAGCTGGCGCTCGAGCGGCGGCGCGCGCGCGGCGAGGCGCTGGGTGCCAGGAGGAGGCGCGCATGTACGCGCTCGCCGCGGCGGCGCCCGCCATCCGCCGGCTGGATGCCGATAGGCTCGAGTCCTGGCTCAAGGCGGGAGCGGCGTTCGCGATGGCGGACGGCCGGCGGGACGGCGGTGGGGGAGCAGACGGCGGCGGCGGCGGTGGGGGTCCCCAGCCTGTTGGGCCGGTGGATGGCGTGGCTGCTGACGAGGCGCTGGCTCTGGCGCTGCAGGAGACCCTGGTCGAGTGGGTGGCTCCTGTCAATGCCTGCGTGCGATAATTGTGCCTGGCCTGCGTGCCTCTGTGGTGCAAGGGGTGGCTTCTGATTGCCTGCTTGAATCTGGTTCAGTGCTACTGCAGGCACGCTCCTGCGTGCATGCCGGCACCTGCATGCGTGTTCACAGGCCCACATGCAAGGAGCCACACCCGCATGAGGACATGCCTGCACACGCAAACACGCACGTGCACGCGCGTGTGCACGCACACACATACACATACACATACATGTCAGCGAGCACACACACACTCACATACACATACCGAGACACGATCACTTCATCACACACACACGACACGGCGCACGCGCGCGCGCGCACCGCATGTGCGCACGCATGCATGTACGAATGCACGCACGGGTACCTTTGATCATCAAATTCCCCAAAGACTACTACGCCCCCAGTCCGGGAGACGCTGACGATGCTAGTGAGCCACCCCTTATTGACGTGTTCGCATACACACCCTCCCCCTCCCGCTGCAGCGGCCACCTCTTGTCGCCGGCGTCGTGGCCGATGGTGTCGTTGACCCGCTTGAAATCGTCGATATCGGCGAACAACGGCAGCTGGCGCGCACTTCCACTGGTTCATCGAACCGGCGTCCGTCGAGGGTGTGCGGGGCGGCCGGCTTGCGTCCGAAAGGGCGCCGCAGTGCGCGCGCCCATGAGCGGGTTGTGGGCCATTGACTGCTGTTGTTAGGTGCCGCGCTGTCACAAGGAACTCGTGCGCGAGATTGTAGACGTGAAGAGTTGATCCCGGCGCCGTTTCTTGCCTCTTGTTCCGCTGCAACATGCAGCTCGGCAGCATCGGCGGCAAGAGCGGCAGTGAAGGCTCAACGTCACCGGCAGCCGGCGAGCCGTTAGTCATCACTGGTCTCGCGGTTGGCACCACCGCGCCCCGCGGCGCACGCGCTGGTGACCGCCCTCGGCAGCGTCAGCTGGGAGCAGCTTCGAACCCCGCGCTGGAAGTGGTGCGGCGCTGGCTGCGGCGCCTCGGCCGGCCCGATGGCGACGGATCTGGCGATGTCGGGGCTGCTGGCGACGGCGACGGCGGCGCGGTGAACCATGGTGAGGGACGGGCGCGTGTGGCGTGGCCGCGCGTCGAGGTGTGCGTCGCCGCCAAGACGTGTCGAGTGCGACTGCCTCCGGCGATGCTCTCGAGGAGGTCGCGGCGCGCTGACCGCGCCATCGCTGCCGCTGGCGCTGGCGGCCGCCGTGGGCGCAACGCGAGCGGCGATCGGCGCCGGCGGCGGCGTGGCCAGAAGGTGCAGATGCATGCGCTGCTCCGCCTGGTGCCAGCTTCGCGTGCCGCAAAGGGCGACGCATGGCGTCGCGCGCGGGTGCCGGAAAGAACGTATCAGGACCGGGCCGATGACGAGGATGGATGATATGCTTCAGGCGGCGGCGGCGCGATATGGACAGTGGCGGCAGCGGCGACGGCGCGGCGGCGGCGCGGGGCTGGTCGGGCCGCGGCAGCTGGTCGCGGCGCTGTGCGCCGCCACGTGGGCCAATCTGCGCGACGTTCCGCTGCTCAAGGCGGTCGTGGCGGCGCTGCCCGAGGTCGCGGCGTCCGCACTCGCGCCTGCGGACGCAACCGGCGCGTCAGGCGTCGACGACGCAGGCGGACGAGCTCAGTTGGAAGCGGAAGCTGAGGAGGCGGCGCTCGCGGTGGCGCGCCACCTGGTCGTGATGGTACCCGGCAGCAGCGCGCCGGGCTTGGTGCAGGCGCTGGCGTTGGATCAGGGCTGCAGCTGTGCGCGCGCCTCGCCGCCGCCGCGGGCGGCCGCGGGCGGTGGGCGTCGCTGTGGGGGTGGCGGCGCGCAGCGGCGGGCGCGCCGCGCGCGGCGGCGGCGGGGGTGGCGCTGGCAGCCGGCATGCGGGAGAGGGTGGAGGGGCAGGCGGTTGACTTAATCGTCGCGGCCATGCGGTGGGGGGCGCGCACGCGTGCGTGTGTGTTTGCAAGGGCTTGTGTGGGCGTGCGTCTGTGTGTACGTGTATGTGTGCACGAGGAGCGAGCTGGTTGCTGATCGGCCGCGTTCGGCGTTTGGCAGGCAGGACCTTGCAGGTTTGCTGCACCACGTGCCGCGCGCATGATCGTAAAACACCCGCAGCCAAGGCCCTAAACCCTAGCTCTGGCCTGGTAACGTGTCAGCAATGATGTCCCGCCAGTGGGCCGACACGAGGCGTTTTGGCTGCACCCGCTCCTCGACTGCCTCCCCCGCGCCTGCCCTGCGGTCGTCGCCCTGAGTTTGCCCCGGATGCCGCTCGACGTCCAGGGTCCTGCGCGGGGATGACGTGCGTTGCGACGCGTGCCTGATCCATGCCCGCGGACGACGCGGCCGCACGCCGCCGCTGCTCAGGCGGGCGGCGGCGTTGTCGCGTTCACGTCCTGCGTGCCGGGGCTGGGCGGCTGCTGGCTGGGTGTGACCAGTCCACAGGTCTCAGCGGCGCTGCTTGCGGCCGCGGCGCACGTCGCTGCCATCTGTGCCCGGCAAACGACCAGCAACGGCAGCAGCAGCAGCCACGGGCTTAGCACCGCTACTGCCGAACCCGGATGCACCGCTGCGGCCGAACTGGGCGCGGCGACGCAGTGCTGCGTCGCCATGGACGGGCGCACGCGTTGTTCCAGAATGCTGTCCTGCGCACGTGGGCGCTTCCCTTGCCGATGGCGCTGCTCAACGCTGAAGTGGGCGCCGAATATACGTTCTTCATCGAGGGAGGCGATTGGGAGCTGACCTTGCGCGGCGATACATCGCCAGTCGGGCAGGAGTGCGCGCATCTACAACAGACCTACGTGATGGCTCATCTCGACGCTCACGCCACCACCCCCGCCATCCTCATTCCCATTCGCCGCACAGAGGCCCACCTCGCCGCCTGCGCGGCCGCCGGCCGCCTGCTGCGCCCAGAGGAGGGTCTCGGCGGCGACGAGGCCCTCGCAACCGCCAGCGGCGCCGCGGCGGCGGCGGCGGGCGGGGCGCTCCCTGACACCCGCGAGCTCCGGGTTGCGGTACAGTCGTGCTGCACGCTCGCCATGCTCGCGCCCTCCGCCGCCTGCCAGGCCGCTGCAGCGGCCGCGCTCGCGGGCGCCGGCGGCGCCGCCGGGGCTGGCGGGCTCGCCGGGCTGGGGGCGGCGGCGGTCGCGCACCTGGAGCTCGACGGGTTAGTCGCCAGGCGGCAAGCCGCGGCCGGCCTCGCCGCCGCAGCAGAGTCCGCGAGCCAGCTGCTGGAGGCGGTCTCTCTCGCCGCCTCCGCCGCCGCCGCCCGCGGAAGCGGCGGCGCTGCTGCGCCAACAGCGGGCGCCGCCGCGGCCGCGCGGTGGCGGGGCGCGGCGCCGCTGTGCCTGATGGTGCGGCAGCTGCTCATCGCCGCGGAGGTTTTGGATGAGGGCGTCGCGATGACGCTGGTGGCTCCTTGGCTTCCAGGTCTGTGGGATCTCCTGCTGGATCTGCTCGATGCCATCGGGCTGACCAAGTCTCTTCGCGGCAGCAGCAGGAGCAGCAACTGGACGGCGCAGGGCAGGGTGATGAGGGGCTCTGACCGCTCGCGACCGCGGCCGCTCCAGCTGTGCTCGCAGTCATTCCGCGGCAAGGCTGATGGTGGCAACGCGGAGCGCCAGCGGCGGCTGCTGAACTGGGGCAGCGGCGGACTGGGCGGTGCCCCGCAGCCGTCTCCACGACGGGGGCCATGGATGGATGGCTCGCCTCCTGGCGTGCGCGCCCGCGCTCGTGGCGGCCGACGCAGCCCCCGTGGCGCGGGGCGATGGGCAGCAGCAGCAGCAGCAGCAGCAGCAGCAGCAGCAGCAGCAGCAGCAGCAGCAGCAGCAGCAGCAGCATGTCATCGAAGCGTGGCTGGACTGCATCAGGCAGGTCCTCTGCTGGCCGAGGATTTCAACGGCGGCCGGTTGGCGCTCCCGCGGGTGCGTGATCGATGCCCGATCAGTTGATCGCAGCATTTTGCTCCCCCCATGGGGCGCAGTGGAGGGCGATGGTGGTGTATCATTGGATGCGTGCGAGGCCTCCGCAGCCAGCAAACCCCACCTCCCTGACCGTCGACGGCAATCCCGTCGCAAAGCCCGTCTCAACGCGCCTCTACCGCTTTCACAAGCCCGCAGGATGCATCACTGCAGCGCGCGATCCAAAGGGGCGCAAGACGATCTATGACCTGCTGCCCAAGGACCTGCCGCGCCTGATGCCCGTCGGCCGCCTCGACTATAATACCGAAGGGCTGCTGCTGCTCACCAATGACGGCGAGTTCAAGCGCCAGCTCGAACTGCCCGCAAGCGGGGTCGGCAGCAGCCGCATCGCGCCCGCGCTTCGGCGACACAGCCAGCAGCGCTGGCGGCGATGGGCGATCGAGATCGACGGGGGCGCCGGCGCGGGGGCGCGAGCGCGTGCAGCGGCCGGAGAGGTGGTCGACCTCACCCTGAGTGACAGCGACGGCGAGGGCGGCCGGCGGGGCGGCGGCAGCGGCAGCGGCATCAGGGGTGCTCGCGGTCGAGGCGGCGTGGCAGGTGTGGGCGAGGGCTCCGACATGTGGGAAGACGAGATACAACTCCTGGAGGAGCCAGCAGGGCTGCGGGAAGCGGTCGAAGCCCGCAAGCAGCCTGCACCAGGACGCGCGACGCAGCATGGGCAGCCCCATCAACACACCCCTGCGCAGCGACACCAGCCGCAGCGGACGCTCGGCGGCGGGCCCGCGAAGGCCCCGCGGGCGGCGGCTGCGGCGCCGCCTCAGCAGCTGCAGGCAGTCTGGGCGCCGTTCGCGCGGCGACCAAGCCACCAGCGGCGAGTTGTGGCGCCGCCTCGCAGCAACAGCAGCAGCGGCAGCAGCGGAGCTGCAGCTGCAGCAGCAGCAGCAGCAAGGCGGGCCCTTGAAACGTCCAACAGAGCGGCGCCAGGCTCATGCAGCGCCGCGGCCGCCGCCGCGCCCCCCAGCGCACAGTCGGGCTCCAGCCGCGGGAGCTGCATCTGCTGCAGCAGGCGCTGGAAGCTTCCATCCTGGCAGCGACGGATCGCTGCGGCGCAGCGGTAGCCGCCCGGCTTCCGCGGCGGCAGGCTGGGGCAGAGACGCGGGGCAGGGCGCCGCGGGCCGCGGAGGCAGCGAAAAGGCGCGGCTGCTGCGCGCAGACCTGTTGGGCGGCGGCGGCGCCGCGGCGGTGGTCCCGCGCCCGCGCCCGCGGCCCGACGG
>NNCB01000627.1:0-15618 GCA_002317545.1 Scenedesmus quadricauda | reverse complement strand
GCCAACAGCCCCGCCCTCGCCAGGCTATCCCATGGCGATGTGATCTGCAGTCGAGACGCTCGTTGCGCCCGTGCGCCCGTGCGGCGCTGCCCGCATTGGGCGCTCAGGCTCCGGCAGCAGGCCTCGCCGCTGGTAGTAACGGACCGTTTCGACATGCACACCAGCGGCCGCGGCCAGCCGCGCTGATTGTTGCTCATCACTGGGCACGACGGGGACGTGTCAGTGACGACCGCGATGCGGATGCCCAAGGCGCTGTGGGAGGAGCGGTTCGGGGCGATGTACGCGGAGTGGGAGGCCGCGCGGCTGGCGCAGCTGGTGTCGCCGGACGCGCCGGAGCGTGGCGCGAGGCGATGGGGCGCGTCGCGCTGGCGGACGTGCGGCGGGACGCGGCGGCGGCGGTCGAGGGCGGCGGCGAAGCATCGGCGGCGGCGGCGGTGGCGGGGGCGGGGATCGGCGTCGACAGCTTAAGTGGTGACATCGCGGAAAGCGGCACCGCGGTTTTGACCTGGCAAGTGCCAGTGCGCCAACACGAGCGCCCCCGATGTGGCTGATGCGGCGAGCAGCAGCAGCAATGACGGCGGCGGCGCCAGCGGCAGCAGCAACCTGGCGGGCTTGAGTGCCGGAGCGGTGCTTGCCACCCCTACAAGCAGCATCGACTGGTTGTCAGCCAGCAGCACCAAAACCAGCAGCAGAGGCGGCAGCAGCAAAAGCAGCAGTAGCAGCAGCAGGAGCAAGGGCAGCAGCAGCAGCAGCAGCAGGAGCAGCAGCAGCAGCAGTAGCAGGAGCAGGGACAGCAGCAGGGGCAAGGACAGCAGCAGCAGCAGCACCAGCAGGCGAAAAAGCAGCAGCAGCAGCAGCAGCAGCAGCAACAGCAGCAGCAGCAAAAGCAGCAGAAGCAGCAGCAGCAACGACAAGAATGGGAGCCGCAGAGTGCGCAGCGCAGGCATGTGAGCAGCGGCACAGACAGGCAGGGCCTGCTGCAGCTGCAGTCCTGTGTGTCTGCGCGTCCAAGCCCCTGAACTCCGAGGTCGCAAAGGCGGTGTAGCGCAGCGTCCGCGGCGGCGTCACCGGCGCCGGGGCCGGACCCGTCGCGCCATAGGCAAAAATCACCATCTGGACCGGTTGCGCGGCTGGCGAGTGCGGCTGTATGTCCTGGGCGTACAGCACGGATGCAGTGGCAGCAGCACCAGGACCCTGGGCAGATGCAAAACAGCTGCATATCTATCATTGTGTGATGCCCTGCATGCAGATGTGATGTTGTTGCAGACCCGATCGACATGTGTCAGAGCATGCCGTGCGCCAGAATCTTGCCGACGTGACTCTTGAAGCAAAGGTGACGGCGGGGGTACCGTTGTTCGTTGTCCCAAACGAAGGAGCGTTGCTGGATTTGCTGCAACACTCGAGTCCGTGCCCCATCGCTAAGGGTTTTTTCCAGGAAGACCCGTACTTCGTCATTTTCTTGCCGCTGTGAAACTCCGTGCCCATCTGGTCCACGCGGCCTCACCTGGTGGTGCGGTACATCGTATGTCTTGTATACTAGAGAAGTTATGCTTCATGCGGCCAGGTAATCCCACGACTACCAGCGTGGGGTGGGCATTTTTGAACGCGCAGGCTCAGCGGCGGCTGCTGGTGGACAGCGTGCTACCAATACCGGATTCATATATGAAATAAGGATCTTCAGATACAGCGCAACATGGTCCTGCAGCTCGCTCCCACGAGCAATGTCACGGCACTGCAGGTGCGGTGTGTGTGCGGGTGTTGGCCGAGTGTGGCGCAGTGTGCTGCACACGCCGTGCAGCTTGCGGCCCTGGAGAGGTGAATTACTGTTAAATATCTGCCTTTGATATGCCTAGGCCTTCGAGAACGGAACACTTGGGCTGTCCTTTGGCGGCGCAGGTGCCTCGGTGCTGCGTTTCTGCTAATTGGGTATCGAGCGGTGGTGCAGCTGGTGACGCGGATGAAGCGACTCGAGCTGTCGCAAATTGGCCGCTGTTCAAATATCATTTTGATCCTGGCCGGTGCAGAAGATAAGACGCGTGCGGCGATGGCCAGTTTACGCCTGGAAATGGCGGAACGCCTGGGCTGGAGAAACCCGGAAACCTTCGCCCCGCTTTTGATCGGCTTCTTGATTTGCCACTACATGTGAGCAGCATGAAATCGTGGGAAGCATCCTCGCACGGCTCCATGATGACGTGGCTGCGGTGATGACGCGGTTGGGACGATGCTGGGCTGCGGCTCACCGCCTCAGCAGCACAACAGGAATACCAGCGACGGCTGGTGCGCCACCGCGCCCGTTCCAGTGCACGGTGAGAGTGCCTCAGCCAGTCGGGCAGGCGCATCCGGCCATCAAGTTTAGACTTTAGATGACGAGATGTCGCTTCCCCAGGGCTCCGACCTCGCAGCTGCTTCCCACCCTGTCGGCCCCCACCCTTCAGCGGCGTCTCAAAGTCCTGCAGCAGCTGGGGGTGGTGGACGAAAACGACGGCGCGTCGCGGGCATCTCCAGCGGCGCCATCACGGCCGGCGCGATGTGCAGCGGCATGGACGAGGCCTTCCTGCACAAAACGGTGCGCCGCTGCACGGCCTGGCGGGAGGCTTGTCGGGGACCAATGACTGTGGCGCCGCGTTTCAGCGCGGCCGCTGGTTGGCACGGACCGCGAGCCTGTGGTTGTTGGTTTCCAGGGCGTTGACAGGTTTAGCCTGCGCGCTGAATGTGGTCGTCGGCCGCGCAAGGAACACATGCTCGTACAGAGCCATGCGTCTGTTCCACTGGCGGCAGCAGCCGCTGACGCCGCCCCGCCTATCCCCACGCCAAAACGGACAGGTGTCCGACTTCACGGGCGCCTGCCGCCGCGATGGCTGCGCAGGGCGATGCACGAGACAGTCCGGCAGCTGCTGGGAGGCGCCTTGCCTCCCGATCGCCGTCAAGCGCTGCAGCGGCAGGATCTTTGCGGGCGTCCGGTCCTCGACGCGGGCGCACAATGAGCGTCATGTCATGCGCCTCGACGGCTTCAAGGACCGGAGCGATCTGATTGCCACGCTCGCGGCATCCGCCTACATCCCGATCTGGAGCGGCGCGGCGCTGTTCACCGAGTGGCGCGGCAGGGAGACCGCAGACGGAAGCCTAAGCGCGCAGCAGCCGTGCCCGCCCGGGACGGGGTACTGCCTGCGGGTCGCGAGCCGCTCGCAGGATGTGCCGCGGCCGACGCTGCCCGACACGCTGTCCGCGATCGCGCGCTCGCTCGGGGGCGGCAACCCGGCGGCGGCGGCGGTGGCCAAGCCGCCGCTGCCAGACGCGGCGCCCAAGCCGTCCGCGGCGCGGATGCAGCAGCTGCGCGACTTGGGGGTGGACATCGCGCCGGGGCTCGCGGTGTCGACGCAGTTCATGGACGCGAGCGCGTGGACAAGGTGAGGGGAATTCTCAACACTATGACTTGCCAGGCCGAAGCCTTGTCGGCGGGAGCAGTAGTAAAATCTTTAAAAAAAAGGCTGTCCTGGCACAGCACCAGAGGGAAGGCGGACAGGCCAGCTGGACAACGTCTTTGCTATCCCGTCATTTACGTCAGTGTTGCCGATCCGATGATCGGCGAACAGGATATTGCCGAACTTTTGGTTCAGGCGCGCCGCAACAACCAGCGTGATGCCCTGACCGGCGCGCTTATCTTCAACCGCCAATTTCATCCAGCTGGGCCAGATGCCGTGCGACCCGCCACCTGCGATGGCCGCAAGGCTTGGACAAACGACACAGCGGCATGGCTCGAGCACCGGAATCGAGGCGGCGGCGCTGAAAAAGCAGGCGTCGGCATCGGCGCGCGACGCCGCGACCAAAGGCAAGGACAAGGCCGCCGAAGCGGTCGGCAGCCTGGCGAGGCCGGGGCGCAGCGCCGGGCAGCAGGTGGATCCGCAGGCATGGCTGACAGGCGGAGGACGCCTCCGGGGCGATACGCCGCTATCTGGGGCCGCCTGCCGGCTCCATGCCTGGCCGCGTCCGGGCCGCGGCGGCGCGGCGGCGCTGTCGGCGCGGACAGGCGGGCGGCCGTGGACATGCAGTACTACATCTGGCAGGACGACCTGACCGGCCCACCGGCTGGCGGTCACGAGCTGGAGGCAGGGGCGAGCGGGATGAGGGCCGACGGGCGTGGCAGCGCGGCGCCGCCGCCCAAGGCGGCTCTCACTGTGAGTCAGGGCAGGTAGCTCGTGAGCAAATCGGTGCCCGCCTGCAGCATCCTGACGGTTGGAGGTGGCCCCCTTGCTTGGTACCCCCGGCGTAATCGCCGGAATCTTCCTTGTCAAAATTTGGTCCCCCATTCAATCATTTCCTGTACGGCAGCAGGTCCTTCTTTGATCACCACGTTTACTGCGGCCGGGTCGCAAAGGCCATCGCCGGCAATAAAAAAATTTGCAGTGTGGCTTTGCTTCGACCCACTGTTGGACGAGCGCTTCTTTCACTTGAAAAGCTAATTTGCTGGCCGAAGGTCTGGCCAATTGAAATAAGACTTATGAGACAGATAAAGCATATATCGAGCTTTATTTGTATCCGCTGTCTAAGGATTTTCGACATAACTTGGTTTTCATTTTGTTAGGAGTTAAAACTACAATTTAGTACTTCAAAGGTCCAAGACCAGTGGTGACGTTCTTTACATCCGACCATTGCTTTTATCAAATATCGGCTCGCCGGTTTTCTTTTATCTGCCAAACTTCAAAGTAAACAAAGCACATGTAAAGCATGTGGTAGGCAATATTTGCTGTTGTTGTAATTACTCTCTAACTCTCCAAGAGGATATAACCGTGTCTGCGGCTTGGGCCCTGCTGCTGCAATGCTACGGCACATTGAGGTAGTGAGGGGGCGCAGCTGGTAGAATCAGCTGCTGCTGTGACGCACTACATAACCAGGAGCTGCATGAGGTAGAGTTGACCGGCACACCGGTGCTGCAGCATCGCACCGAGATTGAACATGGCGACCAATGGCAAAGTCGCCGGCAGGACGCCGAGCGGGAATACAACTTTTTTCACGAAGCTTGGATTTGATGACACAGCCGACGGACCTCTTACCAAGCACTCGGCGAAGAATCCATGAATTGCGAGCCCAACGAAAAGTAGTTGCACAAAGCTATCGCCGCTATCGCCCCACCTAGCCCGAAAGATGTAGCCAAACGCCAATGCGTAAACTGCCAACAGAAGCAACGGATATAGCACCGCCACCCGAGCGTAGATCCACGGTACCGGCTCGCCACATCTCTCCATGCGAGACTGACCGTTAGGGCGAAGAGTCGTGTGTAGTTTCGGAATCGCACTCGTCAATTTCCCGCGGATATGGAAACGCAAATCTTAGAGACGCTGCGGATGGCAAGCCGGTGTGGTGGCTCGCCCCCGGGATAGCGTCGCTGGCATCATCTTCGCTTCGAGCCCGATGACAGCTGCGGCGACGCTGGCACTGTGCCGAGGCGGCTCCGGCATGCACGCGTTGCACTATCAGCGTGCTGCGGGCACCTGGCTATCGCGCAGCGCTACTTGACAATGGCGCAGATCTCGACGCGCTCGACAACGACGGCGCCACGCCGCTGTGCTTTGGCCGCATGGGGCGCACATCTGCCCGCGGTGAGGCTCTTGCGGCGCGTGTCGCCAAGCTGCACGCGCCCATAGATGACTGGGGAACCCGTGCAATCCATGCGGCGGCTGGGGGCGGCAGCTTGAAGGCGATGCTGCGTCCGGATTGGGCGCGACATCGAAACACGGGACTCGAACGGCTGGACGCCCTTACATCACGAATCGTGGCGCGAAGAATACCGGCGGCATCCTGGTGTTCGACCTCCCCAGCCTGCCGATGCAGGGCGGCCACAATGTCCGCGTGTTCGAAAATATCGTCAACGACAACAGCACGCCGATTTCGCGCCCAAGGGCAATATCGTCGCGAGCGTTCCGACCGGTACGGGGGTGCTGATCATGGCGAACCGCAATGTCGAGATCTTCGACAATGTGTTCGCCGACAACGGCACCGCGAATGTGATGATCGTCGGCTATCGTTACGAGCATAAGGACCCGAAGTACCAGCCGCTGCCCAAGCAGATCGTCGTGCGCGGCAACCGCATGGCCGGCACGCTCACCACCGGCTGGCATTGGCCTGCAGGTGGGCGAGACGACGCGCTGTCCGGCAACCCCCAGTTGCACTGCAACACGGGCAAGGCTGCCGTCGCCGCGGATGGCGGGTCCGCCTTCATCGTGCAGACGGGAATCATGGCCGTCGCTGCGCCACCCTGCTGGCACTTCGACTGGGGCTGCGCTTGGCGGCGGCCCGCCGGATCGCTGTTCGCTCGCGCACGCGGCGAGGACGAGGAGCGGGAGCGAAGCCAGGAAGATGCGTTTCATGCGCCGTTCCTAATCGCTCGACGCAGCTGTCGAGAAAGGCGGCGCAACGGGCGCGCGCAGACGGCGGCGAGGCGGACAGCGCTGATCGCGGGGATGACGTGCGGCCGGGCAAGTCGTGAGGGCCGACGGAGCAGGTGCTGCGTGCTGCGCTGCAGGCTCTTGACGGCTACAGGCAACAAAAGTCCCCGCCGAAGCGGGGACCTCTTGTCTGTCAGCTTACGGTCGCCAACAGCAACGCCAGCAGTCTCGAAAAGTTCCCGGTGGTGCGCAGAAGGGAAACCCACCTCGACGGGTTATAGGCGTCTCTCGCAATCGCGGCCGACGGTTGCATATTGTGCCTTGCGAAGCTCGAAGTGAAAGCGCCCCCCCTACGACGCAGGAATACTCGGAGCGAAGCCGTTCCCGTCCTGCACTCCGTTCGAAGCCTCACCCGCAGCGTTGACAGTGTGGTTTGCCAAGACCAGAATTAGCGCTCGTCTTCAGTGATCCACTTTGTCTCAGAAGGAAGCATCACCAAGCAATGAGGCCCAGAAACCTCAATTGATCTGCATGTGGTATCACAAGAACAGCCAGCTTCCCAACCAAAAGAGGATGATACGGTAGCTGCGCCCGCTGTGAGCGAAACACCGAGCGGTAGGAAGCAAAAGAACACTTTACTATTGCGCCCATAGTTACCGATTATCTGTCCTTAAAGAACCGCCGCTTGTTATCGGACTGATGACATTCTGGCGCCAGATTGCAATGTGCGCGGTCTGATGACCGATCTCTCGCAGCGAATATGGAAACGCACATCCAAGAGGAGCTGTCGGGCCAGCAGGCACAGCTGTTGCAGCAGGCTGCACGCTGCGCCACCCTCAGCTCGCTCCTGGCAGCAGAGCCGGACAACAGCTGCAGGCGCTGCACTATGCAGCGCGCAACGGAGGCACTCCTCTCACACTCAGCCGAAATCCAAGCGAGCGGCTGTGGGCGCCGCAGCTGCAGCCATGAGACCGCCCACCTGCACTTGCACTGCGAGTGGACCGTCACAGTGCTCAGCTACCTGCCGGACATGCCCTAGAGCTCCAGCTGACGTCCCGATAGCAGGTGCTGCGGTGAGCCTGGGAAGGCAGGGAGGCGCTGGCCCCGGTGCAGGCCCGGCTGGCGCGGCTGGCCCGGCTGCAACGCGGCGCGGGGCGGGCGGCCGAGGCGGCGCGGCGCGACATGCAGGCGGGCGGATCGCTCGCCACGCTGTATGACCTGTTCGGCAACAAGCAGGGGCTGCTCCACGCGATCGCGGCCGGTGGCCGAGGAGACGCGCTGCGACCCGGCGAGTGCGAAGCGATGGACCAATTGTCCAAGTCGAGCTGTTGACTGCCCCATCTATCGGCAGGTGGCGCAACTGCGCTCGCCACGTGCGGTGCCCTGACTGCGCGCTCGATGCCGCCTGTTGCGACGGGGGTTGGGTGGTCTGTCCGATCTGAAGCGTCATCAGGGTGTTTTGCAGCGGTGCCGGCAGGACACGCATCTCGATGTCGTCGCGCTGCGACACAGCAGGCAGGCGCGCTTCGAGCGGCATCCGCGGCGCGCAGCCCGCAAGCTGCGCGTGCCTGCAGCGAAGGCCTGCCAGTTCGCGCCGCGGTGTGTGAACCGGGCAGAGGCAAAGAAGGCAGCACATCAGTGGTCCAGTCGCAGCAGGAGCAGCACGAAAAGCGGCGGCGTTGAAGCACATGCTATGCAGCAGTACAGCAGTTATGCGCAGAAGCCCCATCTTCAAAACTTTGTGCTTTTACCGATATACATTACTGCGCTGAAAAAGCTTTGCCCGTAGTGTTTCCCTGTGCTATTGATTTTGCTACTGTAATGTTTCACGGTCATCCGCATGCGGTTGTTGCCTGATAAAAGGCATAACTGGTAAACCTATACCACGCACGCACCTCACATACCAAAGCTGCCCAGCTCGTGTGGGCATGCACCGCCATGGTGATCGACGACCCAAGCCTACCCACACGACGTTGCACGAGCAAAGACAATTGCCCGATATCCGCGTCGTGAATTGCCAGATGGCTGGCGGACAGGGTGTCCTTAGAACTAGGGACGCAAAAGCGCGAACTTTGTCTCACCATGCTAGCATTTTTTCCCCGTATTCCGGGTAATACGCGTACTATTTGCGTGGGTCGAGATCGAACCTGAGTCCATAGAAGTCCGCTGGAGTCCTGTGCGACAATTAGGATAGACTGGCTGATAGACAATGCCTATGATTTTGGAGGGGAGCGCTTGCGGTCGCTACTGTTGCTGCAGTAGTTGGCGTCGGTTTGATAATCTCTTCCAGCTTGGTGTTCTCAAGGTGAATTGACCTGGGCGTGATTGGGGGGATCCGGTATGCAGCTAACGGGACCGTGACGCCTGCACCGTCTACGGCAATGATGGCGTGCGCAATAATCATCACGACCGACGAAAAGAATTGGCCCAGCCCCAACCTCAGCACCTGGAGCTTGAAGGGTGCTGCAACTCAGCCCAGCCCACTCAGGATCCCCCATTCCAACCCGTGATGCAGGACTCTTTGGCGACAAAGGTGGAAATTTCTGCTATGCAAGATGGTACGAAGGTGGACTTTGCTACAAAGGTGGACATCTCGTATATGAAGTGGCAACCAGGGGACGTTTCGGGTATAAAAATGCCATACGAGGTGACACTTTGGCGTGGAAGGTTGGCGTGCTGGAGCAGGCTGGACGCTGTGCAGATGGACCTCCGCAAGGACCTGGAGATCCTGAAGGGTGTTGTGCAGGAAATTAAGTACATCCTCAAGAAGCTCGATGCCAAAGGCAACTGAAACGATGGTAGCATGCGGCCGCCTGTGCTGGCTTCAGTGGCATGGGGCGTTGCACAGTCTGTGCATGGACAGGCGATCGAGAGGCCGATGTCGGCGATTTTCGACGTCGTCGCGCGGACGCTGTTCGACACGCTGCCTAAGCGGGGCGACTGGCTCGGCGTCTGGTTGCTGTCATCATAGTGCGGCGCTGGCTGCGCTCCGCGTCTGGCCTCGTTGATCCCGCGCGCCTTCGCCGCGGCAATCAGCTTGTCCATCGCGGCGGCGTTCAGCCGCATCGCCTCGACCGCGGTCGGCGCGGTCGTCGTCACCCCGGCACCGATCGTTGCCTGGTCGGGGCGCGAGCGCACCTCTTCATTGACGCTAAAGCTCAGGATTGGTCCCTGCACTGTTGCTGCGGTCACCGTCGAACGCTCCTGCTCTTTCCACCCTCGCTCAAGGCTCATGCAAGCGCGATAATGCAGGATGCTTCACATATGTTGCTTGCCGTGTACCTTGGCTACGGGCAATGATCACATCCTGCCCCTTGCGGATGCACTCGGTCATGGTAGCCGTTTTGGGGTCGGTGACGTAGTCGATGTAGGCCTCGTCGATAAACACCGGTTTTTGTTTCGTGGCGGCTTCGCAGAAAGCCGTCAGTTTGGCCGAGTCGACGGGGATACCCGTGGGGTTGTTGGGGTTACAGAGGGGGGGGGGAGGAGCGAGAGCGGGGGCTGGGTGCCGGTCTTCTGTGCGAAGTCGGTGCCGGCAGGCAGGCCTGCGGAGATGCGGCGGCCGCCGGTGGTGATGGCACGCATGTGCGAACAGAGTATGCGCTTACGGAAGGCTACAGCATTGAAACAAGCTCAATAGGAATAATTAGAGCGGATGCGCATGCCCTGAGGATCTGCAAATGGCCGGGTTAACAATTTTAGTGGGCTGTTAAATTTACTTAGCGTAATATGCATACTCGGTCGTATAACAATCTACGCCAGGTATAAAATTACCTGCAGGTAAAAACGGGTTTAAGGTAGAAGCTTTCAGCTCAATCCATTCTGCTCATGCCATATAAAATCAAATGGATAAACCAGTTTTAGCAGCCACCACCGGTACACCTAGGACGAGCGCAGACCATGTCGCCCCCTCCTGGATGCAGCAAGGCACCGCTCGTCTGGCGTGCAACACATGACTCCATCTTCATCACCATGGAGGCAGTCGAAGGAACATATACAACCTATCATCCATTGCTCAACGCCTTGCTGATTAGGCTGTTCGCGGTCCCATTAGATTCGTACTGGCTCTACACTACGCTGCAGATCGCCTGGTGCTGCACATTGCTATATCATTCTCTGAAGCACTCGCTACATCGCGACGGTACTGCTGCCTTGGGGTTGCTCGCTGTCATGCTTTGGGCGATATCCCTTCACACGCTCCTGTATCTTGGAAAGGCGAGAGGCGATGGGGACGTCAGGGGCTGTCAGACATGCATCCAGGTGAGCGCCGTGCTACGCTGCGGCTCGCCAGAAGCACCCGTCGGTGCGCGAGCAGGTGCATGAGCGTGCGGTGCCACGCGCCTGCGCGCGGCCGCAAAGCGACCTGCTGCCCTGCACACGCGGCGCACGTGCAGGCGATTCGAGAGGTGGAGGGATTGATGTTCCAGATGGCTAGCGGCTTGTCTGCGCTGAAGAAGATGGTGGACGTGCTGGGCACGCCGCGCGACACAGTGGCGCACCGCCACCGCATCGGCGAGGCCAACCTCAGGCTGCAGGTGCGGGCGGCCTGGGTCTGGTGGCCAGGTCTGTTGGCCAGGGCCCAGGAACTCCCGGTATGGGTGGCTGAGGAAGGCGCTGCCGGCCGTCTTGACAGCGGGCGGTGCTGCGGGCGAGTGCGATGGCGGCGGCGGGCTGAGACGATTGTCACACGCACACCACGCGCGTGCGCGCACGCGCGTGCGCTTGCAGGATACTGCCAAGCGCATCAAGGAGCAGCTGACGTCCCTTGGCCAGGACAAGGCTCGCCATCGTCAGCCGTGGCGCAGCAGAAAGTGCGGCGGCTGATGCCGGACTTTGGTCGATGCAGCAAGACACATATCGACGCAGAAGGTCGCCGCCGAGCGCGAGGCGACCAGCCTGCCGCGCGCGGCCGTGGCGGCGACGGCAGCGGCTGCGTCGCGGCGGCGGCCGCGTCTCAGCGGCGGCGGGCGGCGGCGGGCGGACAGGAGCTCGAGCGGCAGGGGCTGCTGCAGCAGCAGCGCATGGCGGAGGCGGCGCAGCTGGAGGGGGCCATGGCGACAACGAGGCGCTCATTGAGGAGCGCGACCACGGCATCCAGGGTGATGCGCGCTGCAGCAGCGAGCTCGCCCGCCACGACGCGGCGCCGCCGGCTGGTCTGCGATCCCAGGCTTTGCGGTGTACTGCAGAGCTTTGCGGCTCAGTGGCCTTTCCGGGCGTGCTGCATCTGGCCCCTCGCGAGGGCGCTCCGAGGCTGTCCCTCAAGACGCGCCGCGCCGCCTTCACCCCCCTCGCAGATGCAGCGGCGGGCCGACCGCCCATGGCCGCCATACCCTAATCCTGTGCCTGCTCACCACGCCCCGCCCTCGAGATCCAGCGCAGATCGGCGAGGTAGAACGGGAGCTGCTGGCCGGTGTCGGTAATGTTCGACGACCGGGGCAGCAGATCATCACGGCGGACCAGCCGATCGCGACCACCGCGAGCGCACCTACGAGGGCACGCGACAGCTGGTGCGAGCGGAGCGCAACCAGCGGGCGGCGCGCAACAAGTGCCTGGCGCTGTGGCTGGTCAGCGGCGTCATTGTCGCGCTCATACTCATCGTCCTGTTCGGCTGACGCGGGGCCCTCGCGCGCCCTGCATGCTTCACCGGTGTCTGGAAGGACTTTGTTGTGCCCATGCATGTCGCACTTTCGATTCTGCAGCCAGGCGGTCGAGGGAATCAGATTTCGACAGGGCCTTGCAGCGCACCTCGAGTCGCATGTGCTTTTCACTTGGTCCCTGTCCGACGTCGCCGTTCGTTCACGCAGCGTGCCAGCAAAGAAGGAGTAGCCCGTGCACCTCCAGGCCGGCGGCCTGGCATGGTCCAGCCGCGCCGCTGTACTGCAGCCCCGCCTGGGCGTTGCGGCGCCCATGGCGCTGCATGTTGCATGACATTCCAGGCTCTTGCATGAAGTAGCCGGTCTGCCTTGCATTTTCGGGTAAACACCCTAATAGCCAGGGCTCGAAGCTGACCCCAGGGATTTGCGCGAGAGAGTCTTAGGGGGCGGCAGGCGTCGCGGGCCGGGCGGGCTTGCGGTGCCGGGCAGCAGCCATGTGCGCAGCTGCAGAGCTGCGTTGCCGCGAGACTGGCGGCCTCGCGGGATGCCGGTTGCTGCCAGGGCAACCAGGCTCGCCGCGGCAAATCGTCACAGGGGGCTTGCAGCAAGCGGCCACCCCTTGTCATGCGAGGCAGTGCTGTCAAAGGCAAGGTGCTGCCAACCCTTACGAGGTGGTGCAGTGTAGCGCGGGCTCAGGCGCTGGCCAGAACAATCCCCGCTACGCACATTAGTCGCCCGGCAGTACGGCCGGAAGAAAGTCACCTGCTTCAGAAACATCGAACATCTGCAAGCTAGACTCCTGCAACGGGCCTTTTTTTCATCCACCGGTGTCCCGAGAAACCCCGTGTTGAGTGCGGCACCTGTGTCTTCCAAGTCGCACAGTGCCTCTGCGGGCGTCCCAGCACGCCGTCGCTATACCCGCTTTGCGGCATCGACCAAGCCGACCTGGTAACGATCGCCATCGACCCACAGCCGCATTGCAAAGGCGGTGCGACGCGAGGCCGCGCCGGGATCCGCCAGCTCCAGTCGCCAGCGGCGGGCGCTTCCAAATCAGGGCCACGTTCAAGGACGCAAAGATCGGGCCACGTTACAGTGACAATTCCTCCAGCTGACCGCGCCTGGCGCAAAACCGCTGAAGCAGGGCCTTGCGCTCGGGGCACCACGACGCATGTTCGTCGAAGAGGAAGGCGTCGCTCCCCTGAAGGTCGAGCGCAAGCTCCGACAATTTCTGGCGCGAACGCACGGCGACGAGCTTGTTGAGCGAGCCTTCGGGTCCCGGCATCATTCCCGCCTGCATCATCAGGCGCGCGCGGACATTGATTGAATCGAGCCCCGCGCGCATTGCATGATTGCGCGCGATCTGCTGGCGGATGCGGCCGTCCTCGAGCGCACGAGCATTACAGGTCGGCCGACCTGGCAACGATCTTCCTTCCCGAAACCCGCGTCACCGGCCGCGACCGGCAGTTCCAGATCGGCGAGATCATCGCGGGCGACGGCGACCCGGCCAAACGGCTCAAGACGTTCGCCGAAACTGCCTATCGCGATCCGGCGCGCCAGATGCTGCGGCGCCGAGCAGGAAATTGGCTGTTCGACGGCTTGCGGGACCTCGATCGACGAAGGCCGGAACGCGCTGGCAGGTGTGCGCGCAGCAGGGCAGGTGGTGATGGGCAGGGCCTGTTTATGCTGGGGGTCTTTCTGTACCCTCACCTCTGTGCCGTGTGTGGTGCGTGTGTGAGTGTTTGTGTCTGTGTGTGTGTGCAGGCGGCGAGGTTGCGCTGATGCGATGGAGATCCGGGGACAGACGGCGTGGGTGACGGACAGGTGTGCTGCCCAGCAGGACAGGGGTTAAGGCGGCCGCGCCGCGGGCGCCGTTCAGCGCGGCGGTGCCCGGGCTGCAGTGTCTGCGACGCCTGGGCCGCGGCTGGGGCCGGGGCGGCGTCAAAGGCGCGAGGAGGGGGTTGGGGGACGAAGGGCGCTGAGGGGCGCCCCTGGCAGGGCGCCGCGCACTCACCGGGTCCTCCAGCAGCCGCAGCCGCTCGTCCGGCCGCCGCCCCGATTGGTGCTGCCGCTGCTTGCCCGCGCTCGCGGCGCGGCAGCTATTCGGGGGCAGCGCTACGCGCCTCGCCCCCCTCCTCATCGCCGCCCCGCCGCGGCGCCGTCTGCGCCGCCGTCGCGGTCAGCTGGCAGACGCTCCGCACGCCGCGGCACTTGGCGCCGGCTGGCCGGCTGCGGCGGACGACGCCTGCCGCGCTTCTCGCTCGGAGCCCGCGCGTCCTCGCAGCTTCCGTCATTTCCGCGTCCCCCAAAACCGCCTGACCGCCGCCGACATGGTTTGCACACTGACGCCGGCGCGCTTTGCGCGACGATTTCATCCTGGTCGCCGCGGCGACACTATGATCTGCGCTTCTTGCCGCCGCCGCCGCCCTTCGGCGCCTCGTGCCCCTCCTCCTCCTCCTGCTCCTCCCCCTCTCCTCCTGCTCCCCTCCCACCTCCTCCCCGTCAGCCTCAGCACCCTCCTCCTCCCCGCTGGCTCCGCATCGCTACCGCTTGGTCGACGTGGCTCTCGCCAATCGCCTCGACGAGATTTATCAAACGATCGAACAGACGGCCTCGGCTGCATCATACCGCGGCGCCGGTCGCCCACCATGCCCGGCGGCGCCGCCGTCACGCCGCCGCCGCGGCCGACGCCGCGTCGCCGCCTGCAGCAGCTGCAGCGGCGGCCTGCTCCTCTGCGGCGGAGAGCCACGAAGAGTCGATCTCGCCCGACGAGACGATCGCCTCGAGCTTCCGCCGCCACGCCACCCACCCGCCCGCCGGCCCCGGGGCGCGCGCGGCCGACGCGGATGACGCGAGCGCCGCCATGCAGTCCGCCGCCGTCAGCAGGGCCCCGCCGTCCCACGCGGCCGCGCCGCCGAAGAGCCCGCCGAAGTCGCCGCCTGACGCCCGTCGCGCAGCGGCGAGACGTCGCGGCGCCGCTTCTCCCAGCCGTGGCCGCGGCGCGGTCCGCCTTGAAGTCCGAGGTTAGCGCGTCCTGCGCCTTATCTGCTCATCGGCCGCGCGGCTCGCGTGGCGCGAGGGCAGCTCGCGCTCGGGCGCGCGGGCAGCATTTCTCGGGGCGCGGCGGCTTCGGGGCGCGGCGGTGCGCGGCGGGTCGACTCGCGAGCGCGGCCGATTGCCGCGGAGATCTCGGGGACGGCCTGGGGCGGAAGTTTGGGGGACGCCAGACGCGTCGTGTCGAGCGAAGTCGAGACACGCGAAGGCTTGGCTGCCCCGAAGGCCCACCAAGCGGGCGCCTTGAGGGGTCCCCGCTCGTGTCCACGGCCTGGCGCCGCCGGGGCCGTGCCATGCTGGCGGCCGCGGCCTTGCTTTCGGAACCTCCGCCGCGACCCCGCGGCGCACTCATGGCAACCCAGCACAAGTCCCTGTCCCCTCTTTACCAGCAGCACCGGCTTGCCGCGCACTTTCGCGAAGGCGATCGGCCAGGAACTCCTGCTCTCGCGCGCCGCGCACGTCCAGCGCCGACCGTCAGCCCCCGCAGGCTTGTCGACCACCGCCAGCCACGCATCCACATGCAGCACGCCACCCGCCGCACGCCCCTCGGGATGCCCCCTTGCGCCGCCAGCGGCCAGCCCGTGTCGATC
>NNCB01000626.1:0-15619 GCA_002317545.1 Scenedesmus quadricauda | reverse complement strand
CAGGTAATCATCAGGTCATCAAGGAGTATGGGGTCACGTCCGTGCTCCGCCGGGTGAGCAAAGGGGTGACATGAAGGTTTGTCTGGTTGCGTAGCTTCGCTGTGCGGTTGCGGTCTGCCCAGAGGTGGGATGACTTATGTGACCAACACGATGGGTCAACGTCCATCCCTCTGCCTGGGCTCCCCCCGCCTCCGCAATCATCTTAGAATACCACTCTGATACTTTTGCCCAGTTACGGGTTTCTTTATAACCATCTGCGATCTTACGGTAGGTTGCTGGCTTGATCTGTACTTTTTTGCACGGCCAAGGTACATCTGGCGCACTATTCTGAGAGGCGCGATGCTGTCTGCTTCAGCCTTGCACTATATCAGGGGGACAGTGGTTTTTTACGCGCTATTTTCAGCGTATAGTAAGTCCAGTTCCAGCTCTGCCGGCGGTTTTCAGACCTCATCTCTTTTGTTATACCCTGCTCCTGCGCAACACTAAGCAAAGACTCGCCTGCACCGATCTCGTAGGTATCCGCTTTACCTTCTGCACGAACCCTTCAAGCCCACCAGACGATGCACGATTTTGCTCTGAAGCACGTGGCGCGCGAGATCGCGGAGGCGGCGGGGGTGCCTGTGCTCAAGGGCAGCGGGCTGGTCAGCGACCCGGAGGAGGCAGTTGCAGCAGCTGACGAGATAGGGTTCCCCGGCTCCTCAAGGCCACTGGTGTGGAGGTGGCAGGTGCGATCGGGCGATTTCGGCGCGGTCTTGGTCAATTACTCGGTGCCGCTCTCCATCCTCATCACCATTCCGGTCATGCTCGTGATCGGCATCGGCCCGAACGCGGCATCATCAAGCACTTCTACAAGCGCCCTCATGCCGAACAGATCCCCCTGCGGCATCTCCATCTGCCACGACGTGGCAGGAAGTGCGTCCCAGTCCACATCAGCCAGAACCAGGGCGAGCAGTTCTTTGGCAACAGCGGGGTGAGTCCCTTGTGATAGGCGAGGCGATGCCGGCAGGGGCCCAGAGGCGGCTTACGCCTGGATGAGCTGTGTGGCTGCCCACAGGTTGTGCCGCAGCTGGCGTTTGCAGCTGGGGTCGATTTGCTGCGACTTGCAGTATTCCTGGCACGCACGCGTGGCACGCGGCGTGCGGACACACGCATGCACACACACACGACGAAGGGACGTCCGCGAGGGCGTCGAGGCGACCAAGCGCGAGGGCGCACAATTTACCGCTGCGACGACCGCGTCTTCATCGAGAAATTCATCCAGCCCCGCGCCACATCGAGATCCAGATCCTCGGCGACCAGCATGGCAACGTCCTGCATCTGAACGAACGCGAATGCTCGATCCAGCGCCGCCACCAGAAGGTGGTCGAGGAAGCGCCGTCGCCCTTCGTGACCGAAAAGATGCGCAAGGCGATGGGCGAGCAGTGCGTCGCGCTGGCGAAGGCCGTCGGCTATTACACCGGGGACGGTCGAGCTCATTGCTCGGGCGCCGATCCAGAGCGAGAGCTTCTACTTCCTCGAACCCCCACTTCAGCGTCCAGTCACCTGTGCCCGCTTCCCCGCCCGACCAGGTGCTCGAGGAGGCTCCCGCCCCTCGGCTCGACGAAGCACGCGCGGCGAGCTGCGCCGCGCGGCCGCCGCCGCGGGCGGCCGCCAGCTATCGCAGCGCCGGCACAGTCGAATTCATCGTCGACGAGGACGGGTCCAAGTTCTACTTCATGGAGATGAACACGCGCCTGCAGGTCGAGCATCCGGTGACCGAAGAGATCCGGCGCCGTCTTGTGCAGCGAATGTACAGGCCACCGGATCACTCGCCAAGGAGCTACGCTGTTCACAGCCACGCCAGCATTAAAGTGTATCGTGATCCAGGACATCCGCGTCCCCGCGCACTTTCCCACCATCTACCGCATCCCTGTCCGCCACCCCTCGTCAGGTGGATCACGGCACACCGAGGGTAAGGGCTGGCATGACGGTTTGACGGAGCGTGCGCTTGCACGCTGCCGCGCATGGAGCCGCTGGACCTCGTTCCATCACCACAGAGCGATCGGACACTCGATCGAGGTGCGGGATGAGCGCAGTCGTTCAGCGCATTCCGCACCGTCAACCAATGCCGTCCTGGCGACCCGCCTTCTAGCAGCTCGCAACCAGCGAGTCAGCCCGATGCGGTAATTGGGCCTTGTACGACCAACATAGCCTGTTCCGCAGGTTTGCGCCCAACTGCCCTGGCGCGCTCTCGCAGGTACGTATCAACGGGGAGAACCCTGCGAAGGACTTCCAGCCCTGCCCCGGTATCCTGGGTGAGGTGCAGTTCCCCACACACTTGGTAGCAGGGGGCGAAATTTTGGGGGCCGGGGGTGTACTTCGATTGACGCGTCTGTCAAAGCGGGGCGTGCACTGAGTTTTGTGCTAGGCATGCACAATGGCAACTGCTCGCATCGGCTCAAAAGGTGCCTTGTGCTTTGGTCAATGTGCGTTGTCCAAAGATGGACGGTGTGCGTGTTGACACCTGGGTGGAGACGGGCCCTGAGGTCAGCCCCTACTACGACTCGATGCTGGCCAAGCTCATGGTGTACGCGCCAACCAGGTGAGGGGGTTGGATCCGCCGTACAGGGTTCCAGTGCGGCCGTGGGACCAGGTGCTTAAGCAGCAGCATTTTTAGAGGCTGCCACGGTAAAATCTGTGACCAAGGCACGGCTAAAAGATGCACTCACGAGAAACTACCCGAAAACTCCAAACCATTCGACCATCCATGCGATACGTACGCTCTTCCCGAACTAAACAGGGAGGCGGCCATAGCCGAGATTGCGGAGGCCATTGCGGCCACCAGGCTGCAGGGTGTGCCCAACAACCTGGAGTTCCTGGGGCACATCGTCAATGACCCCCGCTTCTTGCCGGTGCGGCCCAGCAGGCAGAGGTATGGCCCGGAGGACATCTGAGTCCTAAGATGCAGGTCGTGGCGAAACGGCGTCGTTGCGATGACCGGCATAGCGACTGGCTTTGCAGATTCAACCCCCCCCCCGCTTGCAATTCCTTGGTTCTCAGCTCATTCCCCGCCTTCAAAAACCACCACCAACGGGCTCACGTCAGGCTCCACCACCACGAGCTTCCTGGAGGCTGTGTCTTTCAAGCCGCACGTCATGGTGGTCGTGCTGCCAGGTGTAAGGTTGTTCAGGGCACAGGGTGGAGGAGGCAAGCATCACCCACTTGAAGGCCGGCACTCGCAAGCATGCTGCGAGCTGGCACCCGCTGAATCAACCAGCTGGCTTTGGCTCCCCTCGCTTGTACCTCGGGGCTTCCTGGCCGCTGAAGCTGTCCTGTCCTGCAACCTGTCCTATCTACCACCGCCTGCACACCGACGCACCTCTGCAGGCCTCAGACAAGCGTCCAGGATTACCCGGGCCGCGTGGGCCTGTGGCGCGTGGGCGTGTCGCCCTCTGTTCCCATGGCGCCCTGAGCCACCGCCTGAGCCAACGCCCTGTCGGCAACGAGGAAAACGCGGCCTCCCTCGAGGTATTGGCCTCGACCAGTGATCGTCAGGACCGGGCGGTCCCGCGGCCCTTGTTGATCCATCCCGATCGGCAGCAGACATTTCCGAAAGCTCGAACAGATACTGCTTCACATAGCCATGGTCGTGCACCAGCCTGTCGGCATCGGCAAACTCATATCCACACAGCCCTTCCACACGGCCCCCATGTGCTTGCTCTAGGGCTGGTCCCGCGTCGAGTTCCACTGTGACGGTCTGGTGGCCCTGGCTGTCGCTGATTTGACGTCACGCTGGACGTGACGAGCGTCTGGTGGACGGCTTCCAGGTAGCAACTGATGGCAAGACAGTCGGACGGAGGGGCTGAGACATGCGGCAAACTTAGGGGATGAGCAGCGATGAATCGCCGTAGGGCAGGGGGCTGCCGGTCAGCTGGTCATCGGTAAGGCAGCAGAGGACTACCGTAGCTTGGGTCTTTTTCTGCAAAAGGGTCGCGCTGGTCCAGATTGGAATTGCCTTGCGTATTGGGGCGGTTACCCAATTGCGCCTGTGCGCGGCTACCTGGCTGTGGCAGGGGCTGTGGACGTCCCCAAGTTCCTGTCGCAGCCGTTCCACGTCGCCGAAGTCTTCGAAGCATCCCCGGCAAGTGTGGTGATCGAGACCCGTGCAACGTCGGTTGCAGAGGCGGTGGCTTGCCGCATATCAGCATCGTGGAACGCGGCACTGGCCGCGCTGGCATTTCCAAAGCCGGTGCCCTCTCTCACTCAGCCAACCCCCGACCCATCGATTCGCCTCGGTACCTCAACCCAGGCGACTCCCTCCCCATTGGCGCGACGGCCTCAGACGCCGCCCCCACCGCCCTGCCCAAGGGCTGGCTGGACCAGTACGCCGGCGCGGTGCAGGTTGCGCCGGGGACAGGGGCCGGCGAGCCCACCGAGCTGGGGGTGCGCCCGGCCGCCACGCGAACCCTGACTACTTCACGGACGACGTCATGGACGTGTTCTACTGCAGGCCCCTCGAGTCCATCAACAGCAACAGGTGGGGCGTACAAGGCGCAGTCCACAAGCCTGTGCCGGGAGGGCTTCAGTACCCGGAACAGCCCAAAGTTGACGTTCTGGTAGCAGTAGTTGCCGTATCGCTCCGCGGTTACGCCTTTCTGCGTCAGGCTTTTCAGGCCCGACCACACATTCTCTACGTAGGAGCCATTGGTACAGTTATCGGCAAAACCGGTGATGCCACTCCGGTGGACGTGCACGGAAGGTGGCGAAAGGTAGGGCCTTTTGGCCAGCTACGTGCACGACCACACCTACGAATCTGTGGGCTGCGTCACAATGGAACACAACTCTGGTTTGTCATACTGCTGTTTTAAGCTTTTTGACACAAGTGAAATTTTGCACTGAAACAGCGAGTTGACCAGTCCCTCTTTGTTTCCGTTTCCTGTCGTCTTACCAAGCAAAGGCACGTCAACTTAACGAGTGACATGCCGTGATCCTGATGGTGGATGGTGTAAAACTGGATGGCTTTGCGTGTACGGCCACCATCCCCAGCAGAGAGCTCTGGAAGGTCGGCCATGATGCGCCCCAATGACAACATCACCTTCAAGCAGATCACCATCGAGGAGGCGTACGTGGCCGCGCTGCGCACAGACGCCCTCATGGCGGCAGTTAAGGCTCTGTCGCGGGGCAAGATGGACGCCAAGGCCGCCGCCGCCAGCCTTGACGGCTTTGAGGCTGGGACGCCTCGCAGTGATCTGGGAGGGTGCACATCTCGCCACATTCGCAGGTTTTGGCATCCCTGAGGGGTGCTCGGTGCGTACGTTTGGAGCGAGCGTTTTACCGGCAAGAATCAGACCTGCGTCGAGTCCAACCACCTTAGTGGCCATCCCCCTGTCCTTCTCCGTCATGCAGGTCACTGTGCCCGAGATCTCGCGTTCGGGGTCTTCGGTCAGTCGGCCGCTGTCGTCCCAGGCCGGAACCCAATATTCGGCCTCGGGGTGATAGAGGTCCAGCCAGCTGTCCCAATCCTTGGCGTCCAAAGCTGCAGCTTCGCGGCCAAGGAAGCGCTGGATCGCCACCCATTGTGCAACCTCGCTGCTCATTTTGCCATCTCCGGAACCGTGGTCGCGCGCTCCGTCTCCTCGCGCTCGATCGCGGTATGCATCCGCGAGACCCACTCGTCGTGGATAGCCACAGGTGCGGCCCAGCAGAGGGGCGTCCTGCACACAGCCCGAGGGGGGGAGACCGTCACAATCGCAACGTGGGCCTGCTGCAGCCGCCTGCCCAGGCGGATTCACAGGCTGCTGTCACGCAGAGCACATCAGCCAGCTGGCCGTTGACCGCTGCTTGGTGCGCCCGTGGCACACTCTCAGACAGACCCCGGCCTCCAACGTACCCGCAGGGCGCGCATCCATGCCCTGGAGAAGGAGCTGGCCGCACTGTCGCGGCCGGCCTCGTGGAGACGAGCGCTGGAGTGCGGCAGTGATGATCGAGTCCGGCCAAGGGCTCTCGTGCTGCCGATCTCAAGATAGCATAGCAGGGCGAACGGCGCCATCCGCAACATGCGCGCAAATGCTGCTGCCCATGGCGCCGCGGTGCGCCTGTCATGGCGTTCGACGAGGTCGGACAGGCCGACACCAAAGAGCGCAAGATCGAGATTTGCGAGCGCGCGTACAAGCTGCTGATCAGCATCGTGCACCGGGACTCACCACCCGCCCGATCGCACGACCAGCTTCAGAACCACCATGGTTGCGGTGGATTATCGCGGCGGTGACTCCGCAGCCTCCCCTGCGTCCAGGTGGACCCACGAGGCCCTGGAGCGCTACGCCAAGAGCGCGAGGCCGAGGCGCCCTACCTGCCCAGTAACAGCCGTACATCGACCGATACATGCCTCGAGGGAACGACGGCGTGAAGACCGCAGCGGGGTCGGGCACATTACGGGAGGCCGTGCTGCTGCGTTACTGCAGGCTTCTTGGACAGCTGAGTATCTCATGACAGTTCGCAGCAGAACGACCTCGTGTAACCTGACTCACGCAAGGCCATTTCTTTCTCCCCATTCCACGCTCTTTGGATTTGTCAATGCCTTCAGGAGCGCCGCATCGTGTTGAGGCGACCTTGTCTGGGGCTGGGTGACTTCTACCTGGAAACAGGGCTGGGATCTGTCAACCCCCTGCACCGGCAAGCCTACTCAGGACAGGTTTTTACTGAGGGGATGGGGCCGGAGTTCGTCATTCCCGCTACTTCAACATCCTCGTACATTGATGTTTAGGCACAAGGGCAGCAACGTGCAGCGTTTCCGCAGCATATTTGTGATTTTCGAGGCAACTGTATCCAGACCACCCAACCGCCCAGCTGTGCTGTAAGGATCGTACCGATTTCGGAAACGCGGCCGTCGTTTTCCCGTGCTTTTTCGCCTGATTGCGGCACTGATGCTCCAGGATCGTGCAGTCCGCTCGCCACGCTGACTCGGCCCTCACCCCGCTCCAGCACCGACGCAAGGTTGGTGACGGCGAAGTTCAACTCCTCGCTGCACATTCGCACCCGAGGCAATGGCCGGCACGGATCAAAAGCGAGGCAGCATGTTCAAAGCGATTCATTTGGCATTCGTATATTTTGCCTCGCCTGAGTTGCTGGGGGTCAGGCTGCCTCATAACCATTTCTCACCGCAATTGCTTGTAGCGAGAATATCCCGCCCACAATTCCTGACATGGATCTGTCGGTATTGGTGGCGCTACATGTGTATCTACCCGAGGACGCGCCCGGCGGCTACCAGCTGGTGGGCTGCACCCTGCCCATCTGGAACACCTTTGGCCGCACCATGGCCTTATACTTGAGAAGCCGTGGCTGCAGGAGTTCTTTGACGAGGTGGGAACAGGAGAAGAAGAATGAAGTGAGCAGGGCATTGTAGAGGTGCAGCGAAATCTACGATACCGAATATTGCAGGGCAGGGCGTTCATCGGTTGTGCAGTGCATCGGCTGTGACGGCTGCATCACCTGCTGTACCAATCATCGCCTTACGATCCTGCTCACCGTATTGCTGTTTAGCATACCGGACGTAACCCGATTTTTTAGTCTGGCAACGGTAAGTCTTTCCCAACTGCTGATCAGCATCGGAGTTGGATTTGTCTGTACCATCTGGTACAGGTGCGGTTCTTCCAGTCAGTGAGGACGAGCTGGAAAACCTGCGTGAACGCTTTGCTGCGGGGCAGTATGACATCAGCATCGAGTCAAAGACGTTCTCCATGGCGATTACACCGCTTTGATCCGGTGAACTCGTTTCGCTGCTCGCTGATGTGTTTTACGAGTTGAGCTAACTACGCCTTGGCCGTGAGCTTTGCAGGGACGATGATGCGTGCGGCATGTGCCGCCGCAGGTTGCACCCCCTTGCTCATGACAATTGATGGTACGTTCGTAGACAAACTCTTCGCCGTTGAGCAGGTACTCATACCGTATTTTCAGGCGTCCGGCCGTCGTATCTTCTTCCGTCGTTTTTCGGAAATCGGGCTGGCCCACAATGGCCGCGCGCGGGGCCCAGCGGCGCGCCGCGATTGAGGTGCTGCCCCAGCTTGAGGGGAGGGCCTTGCACGTCTGGAGGCGGCCAGGGCAGCCGTGGAACCGCCCGGCGGGTTATTGCCGCGGCGGTGTTGAATGACGTTGGGCCAGAGATTGCTCAGGAAGGAATCGATCGGATTACCGGTTACGCGGGGAAGGCAGAAGCCATCCAAAATTGGGATGAAGCGTCCGCCTATATGCAAAAGATCATGGCGGATGCTTTCCCGCAACTACGCTCGAATCCTCGAAAAAGTGGTGCAGCACATGCCGCACTCGCTCCTGACCCAGCCCACATTATGGGCACGTCGCGCCGCTGCCCCGGTCCCGCCCGACCTGTCGAAGTTCCTCATCTGCCCGATGCCGGGGCTGCGTCGCGCTGCACGTCGGCGAATGGCATCAAGGTCGAAGGAGGGCACACCGTGGCCAAGGGCGACACTGGTGGTGCTCGAGGCGATGAAGATGGAAAATATCCTGCGCGCCGGAAGGCCGGAACAGTGAAGTGTCAATGCCGCGCAGGGCGATAGCCTCGCGGTCGAGCGGCATATTGGAGATCGAATGACGCTGCCGATCACTGAGCGTGCGCAGTCCAAAGCATGTCCCACCAATGGGTGTGGATTCAGAGCGACACGCTGCAGCGGACTGACAGCCGTGGACGGTGCGAAACCGACAATCTGCTGTTCACCACGATGACGCATATCCCAAGGCTCTCCACGCATTCAGGCTTATGGCGTCAGCATATCGTTGACTGCCCCAGCCCCCGCGAGCGAATAGCGCTGCCGCGTCACAGTTGCCGAGGCAACAGGTTGCTGCCATTGCAAATCAAAATATCAGGCTACGCGGCCAAAAAACGCGGTGCAGACGATCTTGTGGCCGCGCTTGCCGACGCCGGATCATTTGTCGTGAATCGCACAGCGTGGACGCCATAGCAGGCATGCCTTCGGCTTCGTCTTGGCACGGCCAAATACCTGGGCGGTTTCAGTTATGCCGTACCAATATCATAGAGTTGGACGTGGAATACCGTCCTGATCCCTCTGGTAATAGTCGAAGGAACGGTATAGAGGCACCTTTTTCTGCGAAGCCTGAGGCGGCGCCTGGCGGCATGGCCCCGGTCGGCCACTGAAAACAGCGTCGCGTCCTTCGGGGCGCCGTTCGTTTTTGAGGCCAGTTGTGATCATCGCAGAACCGCTTTTTTTAACGGCCTCGTTTATAGGGTCGAATGGCAGCACTTGAGGCTTGCGACCACACTGGCCGGGCCCATGAACACTTGCTGTCTGCTTCCCGCGACGTGACCCAGTGGATGTTCTGATCGTGATGTGCTGCTCATGGCAGGAGGCATCCTGGGGCTGTGCACGCCCCGCTTGACTCGCATTAGCGCAGATGCAAAAGCCATTTCACAAAGTACTTCAAAGAAAGCCCAGGCACAATCAGATGCGCGCAGGTACATTGACGCCTGAACAGGCGCCTGCACCTGAACGCTCCCCACGTGCTGCTGGCCGTACGCATACCCGCCGTGCGGCTTGACACGACCCCGCCCGGGGGCACAGTCTGCTTCTTGGCAACTGCACCAAACACCTCCTCCACGTTAGCCCGTGTTGCGGTGTTGGCGTCACGATCGCACGCCCAGCAGACAAACACAGTGTCAGTGGCGTCCAGCAGCAGGCGGCCAAGAAGCTGCAGGACTGCACCAGTGGCCAGGGCACCGAGGAATGCAATGCCAACCGCCGCCAGGAGTGCATCATTTCCGTGCGTCATTGTGACGACCGCGGCGATGACGACGCAGCCCCACAGCGCCGCGACTGCGAAGCTCGTAAGCCCCACGACGCAGCCAGGCATCCACCACACAGTGCTGGCGTCCAGGACGTCGCGCTGCAGCAGGGCGGTCTCCTCTTTGCCTGGCTTACGCGTGTGTTGAATTTTGTTGGTGTCAGCGGCACGATGACCATGTCGCTGTCAGTACGATCCAGGTCGCCGGCTTGTACGGGTTTCCAGTAATCGGCGGCCCATACTTGTGTAAGGATAGCGGATGCGATCGTTTTCCCGACACCCACCCGAGCGACGAGGGATGCTCGGTTACGTCAAGGGCGTCCAGCGCGCCGAGATCCGCCAGGGACTCAACGGGTGACAGCACCAGATTGGCAGATAGCGGCAATGAGGACAGTGGCGACTGTCGGCCGATGCCGCACGCCCCCGGTGGCAATCGCTGTTTGCGGCCTGTACGGCGCCTGCAGCGCGGCAAGCAGTGGCACTGGCGAAGGCTGACGTGCGGGAGTGTCAGCCCCCGGAAATGGCTGGGCTGTGCCGACCCAGAGCTCTGCGGGGCGCCGGCTGGAGCGCACTACCCTGTGCGACAACGCCCGACACGCAGAATTGCCGCGCAGCTCCAATTGCCATGCACGCCCCAGCTCCGTCACGGAAAGCAGTGCGATGAAGAAATTGCCGGCAGCTGACGTGCGCCACACACAGCAAGACACGGGCTGGCCGTCAAGCTCGCAGTGGCCGGGGTAGACAGCCGCATAGCGCTCCCCAATGGGCGGCAGGTCTGTCAGCGTCGCGTTATCTGACGGGGTCACAAGGCGACCTGCCAAAAGCAGAAGGGGGCTTGGACCAGGCGCGCCGTGGATAGGCTGCCGACCAAAGCCTGTGTCCAGGAGGACAACTCCCATCACAGCCGACAGGCTGAGGCTGAGGCCGATCAGGCCGGGCTGGCCTCCAGCTGTGGCAGCGACGGACAGCAGGCTGCGCAGCGCGGCATTGCTGCCGCATCAGGAACCTGCGCTAAGTTGCATGGCGAGAGCCGTGAGAAAGTAAATTTTCAACTTTTGTACTGCGGCATTTCCGATTGCAGTCCGCACTGCACACTGCAGTGCTCAGGCGACCCACCATTGCCCCAAAGTAGACCTCAACGCTACCCCAGATACCTCACCAGCCAAGCAAGCCCACCCACCCCGACCCCTCACCACAACAAAGCCACCAGAAGAGCAAGTGCCAGCATCACCGCACCACCTGGGGCAGCGCCCACCAGCAAACATGATGATTGCGCCAACCACCAGAGAGCCAACGTGGACCCGGCAGCCGGCTCAATGTTGCGGCTCGTCCATCGGCCGCAATCCCTCATCCACATGATGCCAGGCCTATAAGGTACCTAGGAAAGCAGGAAAGGGCCTTTTACCCTTGGTAGAGCAGGATCACGGTAAACCGTTGGGCTGGGCGATCTGTTCGCCCGGCGTAATATAGGACAGGAACCACCATGTACTGAGATCGCACGGGCCGCACATGCCCTTCTTGGCGAACCTAGCGGAAGAAGCAGTTAAGGTGCCACAGAACAACGGCGCCTGCGCGCACGCCGTGCTCTTTGTCATCGTCCTTGTCCTCGCCATCACCCAGCTCGACCAGGGTGCGCGGCGCAAATCCCGGGCGAGCGCAGGTCGCTGGGGCATCCATGAACCGGGGTCCTGGTACAGGCTGGTGAGTGGAAAGGGCCGGGCAAATGAAGCCGGGCACGTAGAAGACAGGTCGTGCAGGGCGACAGCACGCGGTTGCAGGTCACGCAGGTGCATGGCAGCGGCTGCGTCCAGGCTTCATGGACGCAGCATAGCATGATGATGAGCCTGCGGCCCAGGATGCATCTTCGAGCGTTGTCGGCCACCCTGCGCGATGGCGCCACCCAGACGCCGGCGATGCCAGGGAGAAATCAGAGCAGCATGAACCACACATCGACTCGCTGCTCTTGGGCCAGAACGGTAAGGGCAGCGGTCTGTGCCGGGCGGCAGTGCAACGTGGCGCTCGTGCATGCGAGGGTATGAGCTGCGGGCGCAGCATCGAGGGCAGAGGTCGCGGCAGCGCCAAAGGTAGATGCTCGCGCGGCGTACTGATCGTGCGATGACGTTCCAGCCCATGGCGAGGAAATGGCGTGCCGTTTCGAGGCCATAGCCGGATGAAACCGCCCAGTGAGCAGGCTGAACAGTCACGACTGTTCCTTTTGATTACACAAGCTGTAAATAAAATCAAATTATTTATTTGATCCGGCATCGTGGGCCGCAGCGAAGCTTGTTTGCGAAGGTGCGCACTGCAATGCTGATGTGGACTCGCAGCCGCTTGAAGAGCTTTACCGCGAAACACGTGCATATCTACTCATTAAGTATTAGCTATTTTGGACACTCCAGAATGCCCAGATCATTCTGGTATCACCATAATGCCGATCCTTCGCCCCGCAAAGATGCGGCTGGTCGTTGTGACCTGCTGGCCCGGCGCCACCTGCGCAAAGTCGCGCGCGAACAAGGTCTGATAATTGTTCGCCGCGGGCGAGCTGATCGCTGCGGTCACGCGCTCGCCCTTGGCGGGGACAATCGGCGGGCTGCGGATGGCAGTAGCCCAGCGGCGCAGGGACACACTGCCAACCATCCCGCGAGTGGAGATAGCCCCGGGCCTAGAAATCAGCCAGGTGGGTTTCGCTTCGAAGGGTCTCGAAGTCAACCGTCAGCGCAATGAAGCCGTCGGGCCAGCAATGGTGTGGACCAGCGAATTGAACGCATTCGCCGCAACCGGAGACATGCCCCCCGGCGTACCGTAGCGCCAAGCTGTTGGCATGGTCAGGCCGCACGGCTGGTGTTGCAGCCTGACGACATGGAGCGCTTTGTGCGTCGATGGAGTGAAGTTCGCTGACGCCGAACCCACGTGCTCTGAAGTCGGCGAGCGCTATACGTTCCAGGGTACGATGCTTTGTAACGACATCCATCTGTCTACATGCGATCTTACTGCTGTGATGCATGCACAGAGTGCGAGTGGACTGTGGTCGCCAGACTCACCTGGTGCTTGTGTACAACGGACACGTATACACACGTGAACGCGTGTGTCTCACCTACCCCAAGGGTATTTGCAGATTATTTTTTGTGTTCGTACACAAGCTGCACCACGCCGGATCTAAACCTATTGACTTCGATCAAGTCGAGATTGATCCGTTCTGAGGCGTCGATTGGGCAGTTCCGCAGCCTGTCGCCGCGCGTTGCGGACAGCTGCACCGTGCTCACGAAGTTGACCTTTATGGTGGCTCCTGGGCCTGGAGCCATCAGCGGAGAGATGATTGAGTGAGGTCCCCGCTGGGAGGGTGGGTACTGGCCAAGCCTCGTCGGCGAAAGGTCTGAGGATCCCTGTTCAAGCAGCAGCTGCTCTCTTTTGACGGTCGCTTTGCCTGGCCTTTGCCTGGCATCTTTCGACCCTCGCCAAGGGCGCCTTTCCCCAGCCCTCATTTGGCGCGGGCATCTGTGGGCGCCATAGGTATCGGGTGCGCGCAGCCTGCACACGATCTGGGAGTGGCGCGGTTGCCTCGGACCGGCTGGCAAGGTCGACAAGCTGGGCATCCGCGGCTCGCTGGCGATCGATCCCGGCCCGGGGACCAGCATCGACCTGTCGGTGACCTGGTGGCAGAACAAGTCGGACACCGTTGCCGGCCAAGGCATCGGCTTCACGCCCGCGACCAACCCGGTGTCGGGCACCAGCAATTCGCGCCTGTTCAACGCTCCGGGGCTTGCGACCTATCTGGCGAACAATTTTCCGACCAAGGCGAGCCAAGCCGATTGGGCGTCCGAGCAGGACGTTCTGCCAGAAATAAAACATCTTATCATGCAAAGCTTGCAGCAGCCGATGTATTGTGCCGCCTGCTGCATCGCTCATAGGTCACCCAACCACCCACACCTCGCCATCCCTGCCCCGCCCTCTTGAAGCGTCGTCGCTGTGTGGGTCCTGCAGGTGAGCTACAGCGTGCTCGACCGGCGGCCGGGGCTGTTCCTGCCGCCCGTGTGCGAGCGCCACGGGGTGAAGCTGCTGGCGTACGGCACGCTGGCCGGCGGCTTCATCGGCGACAGATACCTGGGGCTCCCCGCCAACAAGTGAGGCCGGCGAGGAGGGGAGGGTACGGAGACCTGCCGCAACGCGCGCAAAAGACAGGGAGTCGTTAAACATCGATGATTGGGGGCTTAGGTTCATTGTTCCTGTTTTATTATGTATGGTCATTTTTTCGGCCTGTGATAAGAAAAGCGGGGAAGGGGACCAAAATATCCCTACAAGCCCGAAAAGCTTCACAACTGACCAAGGCCAAGTTTGGCACCTGGATACAGCAACTGGGGGGATGGACAGTCCTGCAGGTTGGTGAGGGGCACACCCCACGCAGGGCTGCACGCAGTCTCCTGCTGGAAATGCTGTGCACAGGGTGCAAGACCCGCCTAGCTCTGCCGCAGCGTGTCATGCCATGAACATTTATCAATCCACCAGCACAATACGCTTCTACACAGGACGCCCTGGCCGTGCTGAAGCGTGTTGGCAGGAAGCACGGCGGAGTGAGCGCCAGCCTGGTGGCCATGCGGTGGGTGCTGCAGCAGCCCGGGGTCGCGGCGGCCGTGGTGGGACAGCGGAACGCCCTCCACCTGGCAGACACACGGCGGCTGTTCACCTTTGAGCTTGACGAGGTCGACATGCTGGACATCGACGCCGCGTATGAGGGCGCGCAGCGCCAGCGGGTGACGTCTATGCGTGGGAGAGAGGGGGGTCTTGGTGACGCACATCGATAATATCCCCTTTCGATCTACGAATTGATCACCCCGAGCTGTACCTCAAGCTTTTGTGTCTATCGCTCTCGCTGGCCATTGTTACATTTTTACTTTGGAAAAATATGGCGTATTTTAGGAAAAATCTCTTTAAATACCCTTTTCCAGGCCAATCGCCCTGCAACTTAAACGTGGCGTATGGTATCAGACTTGCGCGCACATCGGCGAACGACTCTGCTCTAAACTTAACTCGTGCACGTTCTTAGCCCCCAGCCAGCTCGTTCAGTCTGTTTTGTTCAGTTCGCTGAAGCTGCCCGCCACCTGATCTCACCAGGTGTCGGGCAGCTTGAAGTAATCAAGACCATGGCGTCTTACAGCAGATCGCGGAGCTGGAGGTGCGTGAGCCTTGGGCGTGATGATCAACGAACCAGCTCTTGTCTCGCAAAAGCGAGGCTCATCGTTGTCCCGATCGTGACTGCATCTGCAGGATGACATTGCAAAGGTTTTGGAGGCAGCGGTCAAGGCCGTCCACCGCATGAAAGGTGGGCAAGCCTTGGCCACATTGTCGCTGCTGGTTCACGGTCACTGTGTCAAGTGGGCGTGAGCCGGATCATGTGGTATCCAAACGGCCGCCACTCCGATGGTGGCCGCCAATGCACCCTCGAGCAGGATCCGCCCCGTCCACTCGCGGTAGCGGGACGCGAGGAACTCGAACAGTCCGCAGCTCGCATCCGAGGTGGCCAAGCTGGGCGAGCGTCGCCACCCCTGGCAGCGGCAAGGCGCAGCCCGATCCTGCCGAGCTTGAGGGCTGGGACGATGCCGAGGCAAAGTCTCTGAACAGCGGTGGTGGCGTCGGCGCGGGCGCTGCGCCCAAGGGTGTGCCGTATTTCTGGGCGTCTGTGCTGTCCAACTGCGATGCGGTGGCCCAGTCCGTCACGGGCCGCGATCGCCTGGCCCTGGAGTACCGAGAGACGTGCGACGGCTGACTGGGCGCGGGGATGGCGTGCGCGGCGTGGAGCTGGTGTATGATCCGAGATCGGGCAGGGGGGCCGGGC
>NNCB01000625.1:0-15623 GCA_002317545.1 Scenedesmus quadricauda | reverse complement strand
CATTTGGTGGGAGAGTTTGCGACCCTCACCACTCGCATCACGCCAACTGTTGGCTTGCAATCCACACTCTGACAGGTCTGATCAGCCTGCGAGGTTTTGCGTGCATTAAGGTCATGCACCTGATGCAAACGTCGCAGCAGTATGAGTCTTGCAGCCTCGCCGCGCCGTCACGTAGCGCCCAAGGCCGTCCGTGCAGCTGAACTCGCAGAGCGCGAGCCGAGGTCACCGCCGGCAACTACGGCGCACTGGGCGTGTCGGCCAGCTACAACGATGCCATCAGCGACAACATGGCGTTCAACGTTTTCCCCGCCACGCGCAACCGCGAATGCTGCGATGGGACGTCCGCACCGGCCCCGGCCCTGCGCAGGAAACGGCATTACGACCAACGGGAAGCTCCCACCCTCCCAGGCCCGACCTGATCGCCGCGAGCCCTGAAAGCGCCAGCCTGCCCCCCGCCGCGTCCCCCGAAACGCGGGGCGCCAATCCCGCAGGGGGCCGCGCAGTATGTTGGCCACCACCAGGTCGTATGCGCGGCAGCAGGCTGGCCGGATGTGCTAAGGCCGAGTGGCGAAGGCAAGAGAAGGGCGTTCCATGCAACCGATGATCGCTTTTGATCACCACCTGTGTGCTGTTTGTGGATTGTGCTGTGCGTGTTGGTTGAATAGGGGATTGGTAACAATAAACAAGCTCAGAGCATGGCGTGGCAAGAGCGATTGCTCCCTGTACCGATTTGCATTCCCTTTGCCAGTCCCAGAAGACAGCAACCACATCGTCCGTTTGAGTTTTCACATCGCTCTCCAACCACTCCGCATGGCCACCGCACCTCCCCCAGGGACTCCGGCGCCAGGTCCGCTGCGGGTCAGCGAATCGGCACACATCGGGTTCCCTGCCCGATCAGCTCAGCGTTCGCGCGCGGCCGCCTTAACAGCGAGTGGGTCTGATGTCCGTGCCCACGGCCTGGGTTGCGTGGTTTGAAGCGAGGTGGCAGCTTTTGCGGCTGCCCTCGAACAGCGGCATTCAACGTCTGTGTAGGGTATATGGACAGACCTGTGGGTGTGGGCATGCCGGCAAGGCTTCCCCATGCTCATACAGAGTGCAGGGCGACAACGATCCCTTGTGTGCGTCCTTGGCGAAGGGCCCCAAGGATTGCCTGCGCCTGCCCCCATCATGAGCGCCGCGATCGCCAGCACCCCCGATCCAGAGCCGTAGTCGACCACGCGGCTGCCGGGCAGCTCCTCCCGGAGCGACCAGAGGTGCCCAGGCAAGCCGCGTCGTGGGGTGCTCGCCTGCCAAGGGTGCCGGCATCGTTAGAGTGGGCGGATTTAGGTGCGCTTGAGCAGCACGGCGTAATGCGGTGCGCTAACCACGGCCAAACGATGAACTACTCGTCGTCTCCCCCTCTTTCGATCAACTGTGAGCGATCACCAGGTTGTTCCGGTGCTCTGCCTGCTGAGTCCCATCGCCTTGATGGACGCTTGGCCGATGTCGTATCCCCACTCTTGCACGAGACGTTGAATTCGAATGGAAGTGCCGGGCTCCAGGGTTGTTTCAAGCCGGATCCGGGCAGATGCGTCATTGGCTGCGTCACGCGGATGCTCCATCAGCAGTTTCGTGGCCTGTCTGACGCACCGTTGAATGTAGGGCCCTGGATCGAACGGAAGTGGACGAAGACGTCCTGGCCGTTTTCCGGGGTGATGAAGCCGAAGCCCTTGGCGTCGTTGAACCACTTGACGGTGCCGGTCTGACGTTCGGACATTTTGTTACTCTTTGGAACAGATGCAGCGCCAGCAATCCCTGGATGGGTGGGCTGCAGCTGACCACAACCGCAGCGCGTTGCGGAGTCAATGCTTCTCCCGGCCCGGCCCTCTGCTGCTCACACCCAGTCGCCGCTTTGCAAAAACATCGAGCTCGGCAGATCCTTAAAAAGCAAACTAAGCCATGAACGATATTCAAACTAAGATCTTTGCCAGGTATGGCCTATAAGGCCACGCTACTCTGGCGCCCTTTCCTGGCTCCACATCCCACAACCCAGATCTTTACCACCACGCTCCAGCCACAGCGCCGCTCTCACCTTGTCTGCTCAACCCACTCATGTTCACCACCGATTCCAGCGTGTAGCTCCACCCCCAATCCCCACCACCACCGCCGCTGCTGCCGCTGCCGCCGCCGCTGCCGCCGCCGCTGCCGTCGCCGCTGCCGCTCCTGCCAACGTCCCCCTCATGGCCATCGCCGGTCTCCCCCAGGACCTCCCGCAGCACGTCGCGCGCGATCACCAGCGTCGCGTCTGCGTCGTGCTCCGGGGGAAGTGCGGCACACGCTGCAGGTGTCCCACGGCCCGACTCGGCGTCAACCACCTCGGGCCGGGCGGCAGCGACGGGCGGTGCGCTTCGCGGGCATCGGCCGATTGGGGCCTGCATCGCGGTCGTGGCGCGGAATTGCGGCTCGGACGCGGTTCCAGGTTGCGCACGCGCAGCCGCAGCCGCTGCTGGGCAGACGTCCCTCAGAGCGTCCTTCCTGCGCCACACGCCACGTAGCCAAGTATGCCATGCACGCTGATCCGCAGGGGCTCTCTGCGACGAAACTGGGCGCCGTATCGTACGCCAGCGCATGGTAGCTGCACCTCCTGCTCTGGCGCCCCAGGCGCGCGATACTCCTCCACCACCACTGACTGGGCCCCTGGGAGTGTGAACACCAGGGGTGCAGCCGTGCATTCGAGGTCATGGGCGTCCATGCAGCGCACCAACGCTGGAGGCCGCTGCGTCGCACAGCAGCGACTGCGAGGCGACGCGGTAAACGCAGCGCCCGCGGAGCTGGCTCGCCAGTCAGACTGCTCTAGGAATGATTCGGCGCAATGCATGGGCTTGGGTGCCGCTCTGGCCCGGCCCGCGGGCGGCTGGGGCCGCACCAAAGCTGAGCAGGACGTCCGAGAGCGCGTCAGCGGCCTCGCCGCTCAGAGGCTCGATGCGGCATCGCGTGCACGTGGGCTCCTGGCCGACCGCGCTGCGATGGGCAAGGGTTGCAGGCATGCGTTGGCGCGTGCATGAGCTGGGATGAATGCGCTGTGCACGCTTGCGACGCTGTTGCAGCGCTGAGAAGCAGTGGGCGCCCCTGTAGGTTGCACCGAACAATGATCGTCCCCTCGCTCATTCTGACGCGGCGCAAACGCCGCGACGGCGCCCGGCGGCAGCCCTGCATAGCGTTCGACACCCAGCGGGGGTTGGGCCTGCCGTATCGCAGTTGCGGATCGCACATCGGGCGAAAATCGCAGTTTCCATGATCCTACGCATGGTGGCGATATGACGTTAAAATTGTGATGTGGTTGAGTGAAAGGGGCAGAGGACAGTACCACAATACGGTGTCTGACGGCCGGTTGGGCCAACCGCGGCGACGGCCCTGGTTATTCGAATCATATGCCGCTATGTTCTGCCTGTCACATCCCACCTGCGTTGCGAAGCGCCCCAGCAGACCCCAGTAGCACCTGCGTCACCGGCTCGGACGGGACGCTGCTGCATGCGCCGCTCGACAGCCGTGCCATTAGCGGAACCCGCCGGCGGCAGCCGCGCGCGGTGTGCGAAATTCTATCTGACCCTTGAATTGTATGGGATCACGTGAGTGCATGGTGCGCACGGGGGCTGCAGAGGATACTTCTTAAATATAGCAACTCTTCTTTAATCTGATTGGATGCATAGCAAAGCCCTAAAACGCCTTCATTTTTTTCTTTTCGCCAAACCAAAATAAATCAAATCCCTCTACTGAGATCGATTTGACCAGTGTCGGCTTCACCGCGTTGCTGCCCAATGGAGGATCGGCCATCAGCGAAAGGCCACCAGCAGGATCCAGAAACTCCGCCTTGCAAGCGACAGAGGAGCGGCGGGCAGCAACTTGCTGCATTCGGGGACGTCGTCAGCGATGCTGGTCTTGCTCATGCTGCGCGCGCCACGGACGATGTGCCGCAACTGCAGCCTAAAGCCTGTCCTGGAGAAGCAGCTGAAAACAAGCAGCAATCCCTCAGAGAGCCGGAGCTGCCCAAGCAGCCGCAGCAGCAGCAGCAACCACGACCGGCCAAGCCATCGAGCGAGACAGGCACGAGCGCCGCACTGTTGCTTCGCCTCTTCAGAGGACAAAGGCTGCGCCAGGCGATGGAGGACACGCTGGCCGATACCGCCAACGCGCGTGGCGGCAAGGCCTCCGACGACATGCTGGCCGCGTGCCAGCGCCGACGGGCGTTTCGCCCGCCGCATCGATGCATTGCGCCATCGCGACCTGGGCGCGCACATCTGGGACCCTCTTTGGTTCATCGCTATTGCAATCTTTACCACTGGTGCTTACTCACATCGGTGAAAATGCATCCCAGTCATGCCTTGATACCCTGCTCTTCCCAGCCCAACGCCCTCGCCCCACAACCATCAGGTCTCCTTTTTCGCGTGGACTGCCTCGCAGCGGCACAGAACGCCGCTTATGCAGCGGCCAACCCGACGGTTCAGGGTCCGCAGCAGCGCATTCTGAAGTATAACAAGGTTCTGCCGAACATCGGCCTGTTGTTCAAACCGACCGAACAAACGTCGGTGTTTGCCAACTATTCGAAGGGTCTGCAGGTTCCGGGCACCGACTCGCTGTACAATGCTTTCTTCTTTGCGCCGACCACAGCGCAGGCGCGTCCGAATCCCGAAACGTCCGACAACTTCGACCTCGTGCGTCCATACCGGCTGCTTCGGGAGACGCCCCCGTGGAGGTGAGCGCGTGCGCCAGGCAGTCACAGGGTCGGTGGTCGCTGCAAGTGGGGGGATCCCCTTTCTAGCAGGTGTGCAGGGATTCTACATAAAATTCAAGCCTTATCTAACAAATTTACTAAAGAAGTTCCAGATAGGCCCTGGCTATATACCTAATTAACACGTTTCTTCGCCGATAAGCAGGCTCAGGAAAGTAAGCAAGACACCAAATAGCAGGAGTAAGCGATGGAAGGTAAGGTCGACACCAATTAAAAAGCCGACCAGCTGCCGCCTCGCGGCTGCCTGTTGGCTACCGCGGCATCTGCTGCAGCTGCCTCAGCCTCCTCCAGGGCCTTGATCTGGCGCCGCGCTGTCGCCAAGAACACGTCCAGCTGCCCGTCCTGGGGCAGCGAGGGGTCGGATCGGGTTGAGTTGGGATGGAATGGGCCGTGATGACCGCTCGCGAGCAGCGATCTCGCGAACATGTGCCGATCCGACAGCCCGCGCATGTGCATGCGCCAAGTGCTCATGCGTGCGAGCACCTGCACACACGCACACGCACACAAACGCGCACACAACGTGCACACACACACCCGTTGACGTGGGCAGCTGTCGTGCGCAGCAGCGCACACACACACACACACACACACACACACACACACACACACACACACAGAGAGAGAGAGAGAGACACACACATGCATACACCAACACACACGCGCAAACAGAAGTGCATCTTGTGTTCACGCGCCCCACCTTGATCTCGAGGGCCTTCTCCAGCTTCATGATGTCATTGGACGCGCTGCTCAGCCGCGCCTCAAGCCCCTCAGCCTCCTCACGCTTCTGCACGTGCATTTGCATGGGTAGCAGGGGTGCATGCGCCAACTCCCGCGAGGCACATGTGTGCGTCAAGGCTGGTCAACGCCGTGGACCGGCCGCGCAGCAGCTGATCAGTGCAGCAGCGGCAGCCTCTCACCCGACCGACCCCGCCAACGCTGCGCTGGTCGTCCCGCCACCTGTCCCGCAACCGCCGCAGCCTCGCTTGGTATGGGCGGACCTCTCGTCGCCCTCGCAGCCACAGCCGACCCGCGGCCCTCATCGAGATGCACACCTTGCGCTCCGCCTGCAGCTCCGCCCGCAGCCGCCCCAGCTCCTCGTCCCGCGCCGCCACCTCAGCTCGCAGCGCCGCCGCCTCCGCGGCGCCGCGATGCCCGGAATGAAGTCCTGCTGCGCCGTTGCCGGGCCGGTAACGAGCAACCCCAGGGCAATGCCCGATACATTGACCAAGACACAATAAACGGGGCTCCGAGACCGAGCCAGGAGGTCGTTGCCCTCCGACGACGCCCGGGCCAAGAGGGTGGTGTGCCCCAGCGCCATCTGCTGTCGCAGCGCTGGTTCGAGAGCGCCGCTGCGCTGCGTACGGGCCTGGGTAGGTTGT
Organism: Scenedesmus quadricauda; assembly: GCA_002317545.1. Taxonomy (NCBI): domain Eukaryota; kingdom Viridiplantae; phylum Chlorophyta; class Chlorophyceae; order Sphaeropleales; family Scenedesmaceae; genus Scenedesmus; species Scenedesmus quadricauda. The sequence continues at coordinate 9,476 of NNCB01000625.1, read as the reverse complement.
GGTGTTCACTGTCAGAGTAGCCACGTTCTTTCGGGTCCAGGTCCTCCAGCGCAATGAATGCCATTGTGTCACCTGCTCCCGACAAGCCAGGCGCTCGCTGGTGCATCGCTGCGCAACAACAGGTCGCTCCGGCAGATCCTTGAGCGTCAGCGGTTTTAATTGCAACGGTTACGAATTTTCCGTCAATTCTCCCGCAAAGATCGGCCACTTTGTGCGTTCCTCAATTTGGAGATGAGAATGTACCCAGTAAGATGTTTTGATCACGAAACGACCCTACTCGACTTACAATTTGTATATCTTACATCACGCAAGGGCTTGTGTAACGACGAGCCAGGACACTGGGTCACTGGCAAACCTCACCAACGAGCGGCCCCTGCGGTACACACGCTAAAAGCGCGCACGCCTTATGCCCCTGTCCGGAGAAATTCGGAATCAAGGGTTGGACGTTATGTTCTTCAATGTATTCATCAATCCGGTCTGTTTCAGTGTCCGGCACAAAATCAAGGGTGGGAAGATCTCGAACGTTTTTCCAGATAGCATGCTGCTCAGAAAGGCTTCTGCTGGGCTCTGCTCCGCACAAAAACCTTATCCGACCCCCATTCAGATGACCGTGATCGATGCGATCGAAAAATATACCTATGGCGCCGCGCTGTTCGAAGCATCGGCGCGCGCGCGCGGCATCGACCCGATGCCGCCGGTCGACGGCGAGAAATATCCGAGCCTTGCAAAGGCAATCGAAGACAACCCGTTTGACGACGAACAGCTTTTTGTCGAATCTGTGTTTTTGCGGTGTGCGCGAACGTGTCGCTTCGGAGCACTTGCAAGGGCCAAGCATGATGTTCGCGCGTCACCACCTACCATCGCGCCGTTGACGGTCGGGGTCCGTTGCAGCTGGAACGTCGCCCCCGGTCCCAACTGATGCTACGTCCGTTTTGACGTCGATCGCAAACGCTACATGCACGCGGTGCAGGCGTGAAGGCCCGGCCTGAAGGCCCTGACGCTCACCAAGGAGCACCTGGCCATCCACGCGGCAGAGCGGCAGCGCATCTCGGCGGCGGGCGGCTTTGTATCCAAGGACGGGCGCCTCAACGGGCGCATCCGGCTGGCGTCAGATGCTCCGGTCAGCTTGTGGCAAGCTTTGCCGCGGCACAAGCGGCTGTGCGCGCAATGCGCATTGATGTAGGAGGCGCGAGAGCCACGAACTGTTACGGCTAAAACAGAGACCGCGACAGGTAAGGGTACTATCGTATTGAAATAGCTGATGCGCTGCTTTGACGTCTCGCCTCGTTGTCCCGTTCTTTTGGTGATGCCCAGTTCAAGCGCAGCGGCGCCACGGCAGCCCCAGACCATGAAGTCGACCCGGCAGCCCCCTCGTCCGCCGTGCAAGAAGTGCCATTCGTTGCCGAGGTGGCGCATCGGTCCGTCGATATAGCTGACCGTGACATTGCGCGGCCGCTCCTTGTGGACGCGGCACGAAAAGCTCTCGCGGAGCCCCTTGAAGCCGACGATCATATCGGCGACCGCTTCATGCTCGCTGTCGCTCCGCACGCGCTGGGGGGTGAGCCACGGGGCAACAGCTCGTTTGGAGGTTAGCGCTGATAGCCAGTTGGCGCAGGAAGTCAGCGATGCATTTCTGCTGAACCTGGGAGCCAGGGTACCTGCCGGGCTGCTGGGTGGGCGCCAGCACTTTTGGCTTGCCACTGCTCGTCGAATGAATGAATCCAGGCAGGAGATCACCCCCATCATGGAAACAATCGGCCATACATAGAGCACGGTGTCTCTGCCGCGCTTGCCTTCTCCAAAGTGTGGCGTTGCACATCACGCCCAGGTCTTATGACGCCGAGCGCGCTGTCGCTATGGTGCGGCGGCTGGGCTCCGGGTGCGCGACCCCAAGGCGACCAGCTACCGCCGCTCAAGCGCCTTCACGGTTGCGCCCTTGCCATTGGCAGGCACGGTGACGCGGAACTTGATCTGATCGACGATCTCGTCGGTCGTGACGGTGGTCACGAACGAGCCGATCTTCTTGTAGAAGGCGGCAACGTTGATCAGCGAATCCCGAGCGAAATACCATTCGGCACCGAGCTCGACCTGATCCGCGCGGAACCTGCACGTCTCAGTCTGCTGCATTGGCTCGCCTCGCAGAGCGGCGCTGCAAGGACAACTGCACCATCATGCTGCTCGTGTTTGGCAGCAGCAGTGAGGGCGGCGCAGCAGCACAGCAGCTAGCGCCGGTCGCAGAGACATCGGCGGCAGCAGACGGGCAGATGCCAGCAGCGGCAGTAACCTGATGCGTTGGTATGACACCGGACAGTCATGTAAGCTTCCAGGCACGCACTTCGTGCGAGTCGGAACAGTCTACTCGCTTTCCAGCAGTCCCTGAGTGCGCCTGTCGCTGCTGAAGGACGCGGAGTACAAGTGACACTCAATTATCATATACGGCACTACCACCGCCGATTCGGCGTCCTTAAATTGTGTATCGAGGCAGCCTCTATTATCTCGGCATCATGCAGCTGGTGATCAAATGGGTCGGCGGCGCGATCCAGAAAATCACCGGCATTACCAAGGTCGAAAGCCTCGGCGCCGCGGCTAACATCTTCGTCGTGCGAGCCAACGCAGCTCGGCCATCCTGCCACTTTCTCGCAACGCACAGCCGATGCCCCAACACCACATCACGTGGATCGGCGGATGGCGCGGCGCATCCGCCGCGCCATTTCCCCACTTCCGCATCCCGCGCGCTGGCAGCGGTTCATGATGGTCGCGTGCCAGGCCCAGCCAAAGCTGCTGATATATGGCGCTCGCCCAGCATGCCACGCCGCGCGGTGAAGCAGCTGAGAGCGAGAGCCGGGTCGACCATGGTTCCTTAATTCATGGACGCGAACGATGGAGGGCCTGCCGGAGGCGGCCATGGACTACCAGGGATCTGACGCACGGCCTGGCGGACTGTACCAGCACCTGCGCGCGCAACCTGCAGCAGCGGCGAGCCCCGACGAGCACGGCAGGGCAGGCGGCAGCGCCGGGGCAGCAAGGCGGCAGACGCCGCTGAAACACGCGCCAGCAGCCATGGCTGTTGGGTGATGAGCAGCCAAACGCAGCTTGAGGACTGCAGGGCGGGGCACGCAATTGGGGTGCGGAACCAGCTATCCCGCCAACCCCTTCGGCGACGGCGCGACCATCACGGGATCGTTCAGCCCGGCGCGCTGGATCGTCAACGCCTCGCTGGCGCTAGTCAGCGAGCAGGGCTGGTCCCTGACCGCCGAATGCAAAACATTGCCTCGATCAGGAGCTGTCGAATCGACGCTCACCAGCTGATACCCATCTGCGGCGGCCATCGAGCACCTGGGGCACGCTTCAGGTGGCAGTGGCAGCCGCGACCATCTCGGCAGCCCCTCGAAGCAGAAGAAAATGCAGCTGGCAGCGCCTGCACTGGCGCCGGCGCCGACGCCAGCAGCTTCATGGCAGTGCAGCTGGCGGAAGGGCTGCTGTCGCGGAGCCCGTCATGCAGCAGGGGCGCGTGCCGCTGCTGACCCGCGCAGCGGCTGGTTCTCGACAGAATCTGTTGAGCTGCTGCGCCTGAATCGCGACCGCGCCAGGGCGGCGGCGGCCGCTGCAGGCGGCGGCATCGTCTTCGTGCCTCGGCCCGGCGCCATGCACGACAAGCGCTCGGCGCGTGTGGCTGGCGGCAGGCCACAACCCGCAGGAAGCCGGGAAGATGGAGAGGCTTCAGCAAGCATCGTGGGGGATGCAAGGCACCGCGGGGGGCACCGCAGTGGGAGGCACAGTCCGGTCGGAGACACCAGTCCCGCCACCGCAGCAGCAGGGGCAGCAACAGTGGCAGCTGCACCTACAGCCACCTGTGGGATTGGGTCACTGGCTGCTCTGATTTGAACTTGCGGAGACGATCGATGGTAAGGGAAGCGTTGGCGTCGTTTCGCAGATGGGCCGAATCGACACCCGGGAAACGCCTTGGCGGGGTTTCATCCGAAACCCACACATACAACACGACGTGGTCTCCCTCGGCTAGCTCCCACAGGATCCGGGAATCACAAGACGTCGAGAAATCACGATGCCGTGTTGGACCACGCCCCGCGCTCGCGCGCCACGCGCTCGATGCTCTGCCGCGAGCCAGCAAGGTCGGTCGCCACGGCGGCATCACTTGGCGCGGGTCCCAAGCCTGGATGTCCGGTGCTGACCCTGCGCGCAGCAACGGGCGCAGCCTGGGACGCCGGCACCTGCAGCCTGCCTGAGGCTGCTGGCCTGCAGGCCTCGCTGGTCAGCAACCAAGAGGAGGAGTGCGAGGCGGCGGAAGCTGGGAGCGTTTGGCCACAGCCGCTGGTCTATGCGCGTTGGTTGGCGCCGGGCGAAACGCCGCGCGACACCAACCCGAACAGCGCCAAATATCGGTTGCAGGTCGATTTGTGGAAGAAGCTGCCGGCTGTGGGCAGCAAACCGGATCGGGCCGCTGATTGCACGCGGCCTTGGGTAAGGCGCGGGTGATGCCCGAAATCCTGTTCCTGCGCATGGGTGGGGGAGCTGGCCGCGCGGCCGCTCGCGGCGCGGCAGCAGCAGGTCGAGGCGGAAGCGGCGTCATTGTCGCTGGCTGCAGGATGACATGTCACGCCCTGTCACAAGGCGGGTGGTGCAGGAGGGTGGGGCGCTCGACGCAACGGCAGGGAGCATGCTGGTTCGCTTAACAGTGCTATGAAACCTACGACCTGCATCGGCAAGTGAGGGACGCAGAGAATTCGTTTTGGCGCCATCCTACACACCAAAAAGTTATGACAAACTTGACTAGCAATTCTTGTTCTGGCTTTGCGCAAAATTTTGCCTTGATCAAATACACAAATCTTTTGCTAGATGTATGGTTAAAGGCAAAGCAGTACGCTTGAACATGTCCCTGCTGATGTCTCACCGTCAGGTGGTGAGTGACCACCTCTCGCCCTCGTACCCATACTGCATGCAGCCGCAACCCATGGCGCAGTTTACGGCCCTTGTCTGATGCGCATCCAAGTGAGGCATTCCCGTGCTTGCTCAGCAGCATCCCTACCGGTAGATGGCGTTGGCTGGTTCATAGCGGGGTTTTGAGTGCATGCTGCCTTGCTTATCCGGCTCGCTCAGGGATGCACGGGTCGGCATGCCAAAATCTCGGTTCACTTGTCGTGGCTGCCTTCCAGAATTCTTCGAATTCATGAATAGGAAGAGAGTCGTTTTAGGCACTCAAACCTGATACTGGCATTCACATAAATCGCTGCATTCCACCACATGTCCCCTCCCCGCATCCCTTCCGCTGGCCTTATCCGGCGACTTCTTGCTATGGAGAGATTTGGCGCGTCGCGCGCCGAGCCGAAAGAACCAGCATGGCAATGCCGTGACAGGCTTTCATTTGAGCGACCAAGGTGGCGAAGATGAGCAAGCTTTTGTTTGTTGTGCCGGAAATCACCCGCACGCATGCCCTGATCCTGATGGACTGGCTGGAGGATTCTTCTTCTGGGCTAGCGCTGCTGCAAGGCGCAGCCATCGCACGGGGCCGGGGGCGGCGGGATGCGCCGTGCTGAACGCCCGCGGTGAACGCATGAATCAGGGTAGCTCTTCGAGCTTGCCGGAAGTGGGAAAACGCTGTCAATAATGTGGGCGGGCGGGCTGGGCGAAGACAGGCCGTGCTGGGAACAGGGCGCAGTTGGGGCGACTGGGGGCTTACAAATGCGTCAGCCGCAGCCGTTTCTGCTTCGAGCCCACGCTGCCCGCAGGAACCCAGCAAGCCAGAAACCAATCATAATCTCAATGTGCTCTGTTGACGAAACGACGACGGCACAAACCCAGCCGGCGGCCTGCCCCAGAAGGGACGAGCAAGGGTCATGGCACCCGACCTTCACTCCAGGTCGCCTGCGCCTCGTGCAATTGCGCCCGGCAGCCCCGATTCCAAAGACCCTAGACCATTCGTTGTACGCGGCGCGACCTACGGCCATGATTATAAGGTGATCTTCGTCGGCGACGCGTCGATGAGCGCCTATGAAATCACTCATCCGGGCGGCAGCGTCGAGCATTTCAACGAAGAGTCCGGCGCGGCCTGGCTCCAGCGCATCACGCACGTCTATCCAGCCGCGGTGTGGCTGAACCCGGTGCCCGAGGCGCATTGGGGCTACACCCAGTCGGTGAAGCTGATCAAACAGCTGATGACGATCGCATGTACGCTGACGCTCGAACCGGCCTGGACAGCACGCGATGCGCGAGGGGGACAGCGGCGTGCATGGTGGCTCGAAGCACGGAATCGTGTCACCACCGCAGGGCAGCAAACAGAGGCGTGCTGCAATCAGCCAGATGCAGCTGATGAAGCCGTGCAGGCGGGGAGCGGGGGGCGTTGACGTGCGTGACGGCCCATGTGATGGACGGTTGATGACTCATCTTGTCGTTGACGTAACGATGGTCCATGTGGCTGGTGCGCAGGATCTGGGTGACCATGCGGGTTAGGGGGAGTGACCCGGTAAAACGCTTGCAGTCACTTGATGACAATCCTCCTTCAAACGTGGCACGAGCAACGCGACTGCGAACCACACCGCGACCGGTCAGTTCGCGCCTGCAACCCGGCGTGTCCCGAGTACAGCGGTGTCTTCCGCAAACCGAAGATGGGACTGGTGAGTAGTTGAGCGGCGGGGGCCCTCCTTTGCCTCGCGCAGGATTAGCCGCCCGAGCCCGAGCCAGGTTAACAGGAGAAGCGTGGCGATCAGTGTGGTGGGCCCACCGGGTGACAGAGCGGTCCCACCGTGGAGTGCGCGCCCATTTCGCGGTGGTGTCGAAGAAATTGCGGACTTCCGAAAGTACGCGATCAAAGGGGCGGGTCTTGTAGCCCGTCGAGGCCTTGATGGTGTTGCCATGCATCGGATCACAGCACCAGACGACGGTACGACCGGCACGCTGAACGGTTTCGCCGGGCGAGGAGGGGCATGCACCAGGCAGGCGTGCGCGTGGGGTGATGCGACAGGGCTCGTCGGGCGTGCTGCCGGCGCGCGTCGCAGACACGTCGTCACTGGAACGACGACACCAGAGGCCCCGCTCGCAGCACAACCCACTGCAGCAGCTGCTCGTGCACACGCCCCGTCGCCACGCGCATCCAGGGGACGATGGCGCAGAGGAGGTTGTAGAAGAGCACATCACCAGGCCCGCCGTGACGGGGGGGAACACCAGCATCAAAGGTCCATCGGTACTTGTGGCATGGTGCCGGCAGAGCGCGAAGCGGCGCGACGGCAGTGTCTGCTCAGGAATCACCAGGCGTGGATCGACGAAAAACATAAAGTCAGGCTAATAGCGCCTGGGGATGTGCCGCGGAGATGGGCGTAGAGCTGCTGACGGAAGAGCAATACCGGGTCTTGCAGCAACTGGGGAAGTTCGACATGAAGACGTCGAGCTGGGTAAAAACCCCGGACGACATCCGAAAGCTCGGCGGGGCCCTCTTCTGCGATCGCCGCTAGGCCACGTCGTTGCGTGTACCACAACGGCGCAGTCGTGACCGCCGCCCGGCATCACGGAGGGGGTTCAGGCCTCACCACGTCAGCTAAGTCCCACTACCCAACAGCAGGGTAGTAGGCTTCAGGTGGAACAGCCGACCTGGCGGTTTCGGGTCAGTAGGGGAGGCCGGCGGACGTCAGCCGATCGCCTTGAGAGAAGGGTGGTCGACTGGCCAGCAGGACATGGGGATGCGACCAGCCTCAAGCTGCAGCGACCGGCCAGCTTTGATGATTTATGAAGGGGACACTGCATGGTCTTTTTACGTCCCTTTCACACATCAGTGACACAACACACTCTTTGTCGAGCAACAGCACGCATCAGTGACCCCAGCTCCGATAGCAAATCTTTTCCGTAGCTCCATTCTGGTATAGAATTCGGGCTCCACATCACGAGCGAACGCCATAAGGCCTGCAAGCTTTACGCTTTGATCGATATCTAGTTTGCCTTCTCGGAAATGATGAAGCGCTGCGCGAAGATTAACCGCTTTCTTTCTCGGCCTAGAGAGTTGCGAGCCGCCCCAGCCACACACACCTGCGGATGGAGTCTCGATCAGGCCACACCAGGACGCCGATGGCGACCAGCGCGGGCAGGTGCACCAGGGGCGCCGCCCAGCGCTCAGCCGCGCCGCAGCAGCGCGGCCGCAATGGCACCCACAGCAAGGGGACCACATACCTTTGGACCGGCGCACTCGTGCGCAGGAGGTGCGGATAAAGCCGGATGTCTGCACGGTGCTGTACAGATGAACAATCATCAGGGCCAGGCCAGATTGGTGAACAGATGCGGCGTGAGCCGTGGCAGGACCGCCTCACCCAAAGCGCCGATGATGGCGCCTCTATCGCTCCGCCCCTGTCCCCTGCCGCCCCTCCCTCTGCCGCCCCTCCTGCTTCCACCACGACCCGGCCGAGCGTCAGTTGGCAACATATCCATGCTCGTCGCCAGCCGGCCCCAGCCTGTCCTCCCGCGGCCCAGCAAAGAGTGAAGGTCATGCGCTTCGAGATCGAAGATGATGAAGAGAATGGCGCGAGGTAGAAGCGCACGTCGAACTGGCTGCGCGCGTCTTCGAATGCCGGTAGGTGTCTGGGTCCAGGTGGACGACCTTGGCGCGGGTGTCGTGAGTGCTTATGTGCAGCGTGAGTGCGTAGGTGCGCGTGTGTGTGTGTGTGTGTGTGTGTGTTTTCTGTGTGTGTGTGTGCCACCGGCGGAGGCGTGCACGTGTCTGCTGTGAGAGCGCTAGTCTGTGTTTGTGTGTGTTGCTGTTGCGTGTTTGGCCGTGTGTATGTTTGATTTGGGTGAGTGACGCCCACAGCTGCAAACACGCGGCAGCCAAGTGCTGTGAGTGCGCTCCATCGGGACGACGCTTGTGCCGCATGACCTCATCCTGCGCCCCGACCAGCCATGACCCAGCGCGACCCCTTACTCCACCTGCCAGGCGTGCACACATGCCAGGGTACACACGCTTGTATTGCCCGCACACGAGCTAACATGCGGATGATACCGCGCACCTGTGGCAGCCGACGCTGGCCTTCATCCACGAGATCGGCATCGGGCGCGCCATGCCGCCCGCCGCGACTGCATCCTCGCTGCCACTCCAGCACGATCACGCAGTCGCGCTCGAGCAGCGCGCGCGCGCCGCGCGAGTGGAGGTGCGCGACGATGCACTGCCCCTTGAAGCAGCGCTGATGTCCTGGCCCTCGTATGACTCAAGGACCTGCATGTGTGCGTGTGCGTGTGTGGCGAGTGTGTGTGTGCACACATGCGTGCATGAGAGAGAACAAGAGAGAGAGACAGAGAGCGCGACAGAGAGTGAGAGGAGGAGGATGCGAGTGTGTGCACACGCCTTTGCACAATCACGTCTGCACAACCACCACGCACACTGCATGCGTTTCCAGAAACAGCCTTCATCATCCGAGTGCGCGCGTGCAGCCGAACGCCTGCATGCAGCTGCCACACGCACCCTCTGTGCACCCCCCCCTCTG
>NNCB01000624.1:0-15641 GCA_002317545.1 Scenedesmus quadricauda | reverse complement strand
GCGCCGCGTAGGTGTGGTGTATGTTCGGCGATCCCGGCGACGACGAGGTTGGTCGAGGTGCCGATCAGGGTCAGGCAGCCGCCGAGCACGCGCCCCGAGCAGCGGCTGCTGCGCGGCGGCGGCGTGCGGCGGCGTCGAGCGCAGGCGTCGCCGCGGGTTCGTGCAGCGGGGGAGCTGGCAGATCTAGGGCGGCGCGCCGTGGGGGTGCGCGGCCGCCCCGGCGCCGGCACGGGCGGCTGTTGCTGCGGCTGGGGGGACGCCGAAGGCTGCTGGAGTGCCGCGGCTGCGAGACCGGAGACGGTTGCCGCTGGTGCGGCGTCCCGGTGGAGCGGTGGTGGTGGTGGTGGTGAAGGTGGTAGGTGGTGAGTAGGCGGTGATGCGCGGGGATCGGGAGGCCAGGCTCCAGCTTCTGCGTGGCGGCATTGAATGCCTTGCAGAATTCCATGATGTTCAGGCCGCGCTGGCCCAGCGCAGGGCCCACCGGCGGCGACGGACGCCTGCCCGGCCTTGACCTGCAGTTTGATGTAACCGACGCTTTCTGCACATTCTGCTGACTCTGCTCCGGGCTGCTGCTGCCTGCGAGTGCTCCTGCTGCTGCTGCCGCCGATGCTGCGGCTGCTGCTGCTGCTCCACCTCCTGTTTAGCGAAGGCTCGGGTGCCTCGGGCTGCGGGCTCGGCTGTTGCTGGTGCTGCTGCTGCTGCTGTTGTTGCTGCTCGGGCGGCAGGTGTGCCGCTGGTGCCGTCGGGAGCCGAGTGTGACGGCTGAACGATCCATCGGTCCCGCTCGAACTGCTCGAGCTCGAAGAGATGGGTTGGCGCACGCGGGCACGGCCGTCTGCGTTAAGGAGCGCCCCAGGGGCGCTACGGGTGCATCAGTAGTCATGCAAAATGGTCGCAAGCACGCGCAACACAATGCTTCGCTGCACCGATCACAAACAGATCACGCAACCGCAATGCCTGCGCACCCGTGGTGGCCGCTTGGCCGTCAGACGTCCCCAAATCCTTGGCCGTGCTGGCGGCGGCAGTAAGGGGCAAGCAGTCGCCATTGCCGGCTATGTCGCCCGCAGGTACCGGTCCCATTCCAATCCCCGTGTCGGCCATTCCTGCGATGCATCGACGGAAAGGCTGAGCAAAAATGGTCAGCAGCACCGAAAAAAGTGAGAATTTTGGAAGCCAATTGCCATAGGGGTCGCCGAAAATCACGTCCAAGAGAAATCTCACCCCCAATACGATCAAAAAGATCAGCGGAGCCGACCTTAGAGCCAGCTGGGGCCGAAGCTTCACGTCGCCCCCGGCGATGCGTCGGGCGGACGAGGTGACCGACGTTACAATTCACAACCTTTCAGGCTAATGAGGGGTCTCCGTACGTGTTAAGGTACTTCGCGCCCATCAATACGCCTATCTACGGATGTTATGAATCAAAGCTCCCATTCCTACTTTTTTTTGCTGGCAGGATTCTGCTTTAGTTTTACTACCTGCCAAACTGATTCCATCCAGGCCGACGATAATTCATTCGCTCAAATTAACTCTCCGCAGCCAATTACCCAAGCTTCTATGAAAAATTCCGATGTAATCCCAAAATCCAATTGGTTATATGTACGTTCTGACAACCTCATTACCCTCTCCGGTCCGGGCTGTTAAGGGGCTGCCTCCCCCCCCCTTGGAAATCAATCAACCTATAAACAATCAATCGACCTATTCATGACCACTCCCCACTGCCTCAGACCGCCCTAAAAAGTCGGAGTACCCGCTATGGGGCCCCTACGTGGTGCTCTGCTGGAGTGGGCCCTGCGGCATGGGCCACTGGTAGTGCAGCCCACGCAGTACGCCTTTCGCGGAGGAAGACACGTTGCCTTGGACGAACGCTGGCGCCAGGCCGTGTTCGGCCAGCCTGTCGCGGTTGAACGATTCGTAGAAAAACCCGCGATCGTCCACCAGGACTGATGCAGAGGCTGTGCAGGCATGCTCTCGATCACCTCATGGCACGAGCATCCACGACGGAGTTTCAAGCCCGCTTAGCGGGTAGATGTTATCCACGGCTACCCCACCCAGGGTGATCATTACCGGGCTTTTACCATCCCATTTTTTGCCTGGCGCGATTTGTATATAGCTATCCAGGATGTTACCCCAATAGGGTATAACGGTATGGTCTTTAGTAGAAGGCGGCACGTTCCAGGAAAGTACGGCTCTTATCTTGAGGACCACAGGTTGGGTACATTGATTCCTTAGTCCGGTCGACGTCCTGCGGGCTGCCGCCAGCAGATCGGCTGCCTCGGCTGCTCGTCACCATCAGCATCTGCAACATGCTTTGCAGAGCTGCCAAACGTCCCATGGGTGGCGCGTCCCCCAGCCGGTAGCAATCGCATCACGCGTCACGAACGCCGAACACCATCCAACGAACGCCCATGCCGCACCTGCGGCGGCGCGGCCGGAGTCACGAGCATAGTACATGCAACAATGACCACCATCGAGCATCGGCAATGGCAAGAGATTGATGAACCCCAGATTGATGGAAATGAGGGCAATGAAGAATATGAGCGACGCCAGCCCCAGCGTCGCAGCCTGCCCCGAAACCTCGGCAATCTTGACCGGCCCGTTCATGTCCTGATCGGGCGTCCGGTCAGGCCCCGAGCGTGCTAATCCTGCCACGTCTGCCACGGGCGCCCCCGTTAAGGGTAGTCGATGGTTAGCGCTGGTAGCGTCGGGTTCCGCGCGCGGGGGCGTGTTGTAGATGTTCCAGCCGGGCAAGTGGCTGTTTTTGATGCGGGCTAAGGTTTGATCGACGGCCTGGCGAGCGGCCTCTACCTCATGAAATTCATGGATGCGCCCCGGTGCCGCCTGGGGCTCCTCCAGGGCGTCGGCGGGGGCGGGCATCACATGCGAATACCGATAGGCCCGCGGCATTACTGAAAACGCGGCTTTTGGCGTATCCGGGCACCTGCTCCTAATCCACTGAACCCTGAGCCATATCGTGCCAGAATAGGCTTCAGGATCGCTGCGGTGCAGATAGTCTTTCCAATAGAATATGATTGGGAACGTGAAACGGACGGCATCGACACCCAGGCTTTTCGCCTTGCAGGCGACGTTGACGATCTCCGGTGCAATCAGATCCTCCCTCAATGAAGCATACATTGGCCGCCATGCAACGTGGGTTGACTCCTTTCGCGCCCGGCGATCGATTATTTCTGTCTCACCGGCTTCCTCCCCTCCTCCCCAGCGCCTTGGCCGATGCGAGACTCAAGATGCAAAAGCTTCTCCCGCGCCGGCATCGCTCGGCCAGCCCGTATCGGCGACAAACCGCCCCCGCGAACCCGAGCGTGCGCGCGCACCGCCAACATTGCCAGCTGGCGCGCCGCCCCTCACGGCCTGCTATTCCACGGCCGCCATGCACACGCCCTGACTGCCTCCACTGAACACCGCTACCGCCGTCATCACCGCAGCCTCGGCCGCATTCGAACTGGGCCGCGAGCCGCCGCGCTTCGTCGAGGGCCAGGGTGGGCGACAGCTCACACAATGCGCCGCTGACATGCTTCGTAGTCGCCGCGCCTCTCGGGCTCCTGCTCGGCCTCGGTGCTGGCGATGTGGAACCAACACTGGCGCGAGGGCGTTGAACTGATCCGCACCGGCGACGTGGTTGAGCTAGAGGGTTCAAGAGGCAATGCTGCAGCTGGCGCAAACGCCGCGTGCACATTAAACTTGGATGAGAGCAGGTGCATGATGGCAACATGTCTGTCATGCACTAATAATGCACACAGCACAGAAACATGCTGCAACGAGTCTGAGAATGCATGCTAATGTGTGCATACATGCGTGCACGCGTGCGCATGCGTGCACGTGCAGCAGGCTGTGTGCCGCACCGCTGACCCTGTCGTGCGGTGAGGTCGTCGAGTACCAGAATGTCTCGGTCCTTCCACAACGAATAGACGGTAGCGCCGAGCATCGTCGGAACTGCGAGGAAAAAGCTGAATTCGGCGGCGGTCTTGCGTTCGACCCCCATCAGCAGCGCGCCCATGATCGTGGCGCCCGACCGGCTGACCCCCGGGAATCATGCTGCCGAATGGCGCCTCGGATCCAGGGGGCAGCCGAGGGGGCAGCTGCTGCTGGCGCGATTTGTCGGGCGTGACTGTGTTGAGGTGGGGAAAGGGTACTACGTAGGTAGTTGATTTTAGTTAATGCAATGATGGTCTTGCAAGAGGGAAAAAGACCAACAGAGGCGAAGAATTGTGAAGGGGGCAACCGCACGGTATACCTTCAACGTATTGTAGGCTTTCCACCTGACGTTTGCTTACTTCCAACTGGGCAATCCCCGACCCCCGATTCGGTTGCGGCGGAATTTACTTCTCCAGGGGTTTCAGCGCACCATCGGTTTTCGCCTCGATGGTCAGCGCGCTGCATCCAGCACATTCCTCCCACCAGTACCCCGTCCGCGTGGCCAGCATGTGCAGAACGTTGCGGCTGCCAATCTTGTGCCGCAGGTCCGCCAGTTGCACCCCGCAGCTTCCCTCCAGCTGCCGCACCAGCTGCTCTGCCGCCGACATCAGGGCGTCAGCCCGCCACATACCTCGCAGTGCTCGACCCAGCATCTCCATCGTCTCGGGCGGCACACCGCCCCCCCAATCGAAAGGAACCACGCCATGACCACGATCACCACCAAAGACGGCACGCACATCTTCTACAAGGACTGGGGTCCGAAGACTGGCCAGCCGATCATCTTCTCGCACGGCTGGCCACTCAGCGCCGACGCCTGGGACGCCCAGGGATGGTGTCTTCGCTGCGGGCTTTGCACTGGGGGCCAAGCCACTCTCTGCAAACCGCCTGGCCTCTGCCAGCGTGCCTCCAGCTCCTCAGAGACATCACGGGGTGGCACGCTGCCGGCGCAGGCGGCGGCGGCACCATTGCCGCCGCCGCCGCGGCGGTCGCGGCGGCGCCGCCGGCATCCTGTTGCAAAATGGTCACAAATTGGAGGAAATTTCGGCGCGTGGCTGAAACCTCCTTTACGCGCCGCGAGGCCCATCGGCCCCAGGGAGGGACGGCGCAAGGTTGCAATCCTCCTAGGTGCCGTCCCTTCCTGTTCTGCCATAAGCAGCGAGGAATACTGCACAGGGCTTATCCCGCTACTGCAAACGCGCTGGGCGCAGCAGTGGGCTGTGAGGCCGGCGCAAGCAGCAAATTCAAGACTCCCAGACGCTCATGGTGGTACCTGAAAAATTCCCGCATCGGCCCGCCGGATGGGCCACCGCTGCCGATGCCGCTCCCAATGCCACGCGTCTGAATCGCCGCCGATTGCTGCGATGGGACCGCCTCAATCCAGCCGGGAAACGCCACGACCTGCTGCTGGCTGTGCAGACCCCTGCTACTGCTGCTGCTGCTGCTGAAGGCCGTGCAAAGCCCGGGCATGACTGCGGAATGGCTGCGCGGCACCGCTGATGCCATGCGGTGGCTGATGTTGGCGGGAGGCGCGGCGCTCAGGTAGAGCGGACCCGACACGTTGGGTGGTTCGGAAGTGCGACTGCTGTCGTAGTACAGGTCTGCATATCCTTCGATGCGATCGGTGAAGGGCGGCCGCGCAGGGACAGGCGCACCCGCTGACTGGACTGCTGCCAAAGGGCGACGCGGGACGGTGGCGCACTGGCGGCCTATGCGCCTGCACCACATGGTGCGTTGGAGTGTGGGAGAGGGCTTTGCATGGCAATCGTGCCGACATCAGTACCGCTATATCACTGTCCAACGCACCCTACACATCACTTTGCCAATGACCCACGCGCGCATATCAAGCGAAATCGGCCCTGGTTGGATAGGCGACGCTCGACATCGAGTTCTAGCAGGCATACGGGCCATCCTTCGCATTGCGCCTACTTTCTTGCCGACCTCGCCGCTGGGCAGCTGTGAAGGTCAGCGTCGGCCAGCCAAACACCCGGCACCAGGTCATCCCAAGGCTTCAGCCCCTGCAGGCGTGGCTCCACGCCTCGAGCGCCGACGGCATCTGCCGTGCGATGCCGCTGCCGCGCGCTTCCCCTCTTGCACCGCGCCGCCTTCTGCCGCTGCTCCTGCTGCTGCCCCTCCGCCTCGCTGGTGGCTGGCGCTGCGGCAGTGGCCGCTGCGGCGGCAGCGGCGACCATGCTGGCGGCCATGCTGGCGGCTTGCGCTGCTTGGTCTCATTCATGACTGCCGCACCTGCTCAGCCAGGCCATCACCAGGGTACACGGCCGCCATGTACCTGCGGGCGCCGCCCTGGCGATCGCCGCCCTTCCAGCTGCCAGATGTGCCGCAGCGTCAAGACCGCTGCGGCTGGTGCGGCGCGCTGCAGGTGCATGCCGTGCGGGCCGCTGATCAGTGCCGATGAGAATGGCTGCGCCGACCTTGTCCGCCTAAGTTTGCTGCGCGGTCTTTCGCCCGGACCAGCACTGGCCTAGCCTTGTTGCTCGCGCCGCGGCGATCGTCATATGGAACTCGCGGTCAATCGCGCTGATCTCGTCCTCGCTCTTGCTGTCGTCGGCCATGGGCGACAAGCAGCTCAAGTGTCAATGAGCTCTAGAGATCGTCGGCGCCGCGAGCGCCGCAGCTCGGCTTCAACGCACGCTCGGCAAGCTGGGCGGCTGCGTCCGATACGGGCGGTAGTCGAGATGTTTGGTGCTGCTGCTGCTGCTGCTGCTGCTGCTGCTGCTGCTGCTGCTGCTGCTGCTGCTGCTGCTGCTGCTGCTGCTGCTGGTGGTGCTGCGCAGCTGGTGGTAGTGGTGCTGCTGCTGCTGAAGTGGGTGAAGAAGTTGCTGGGGTACGTGCAGCTGCACGCCATGAGCCTGCTGGTGGGCGAGTTGAGCTCCTTGCAGCTGCTCATGCAGCAGCTGCTGGGCCTGGGCCTGCTGCGCAAAGTGGGGCGCTGGGAGCATGGCGCCAGCACAGCTCAACGCTGCCCCAGGGAGGTGATGGTACGTCTGCTGCTGCTGCTGCTGCTGGGGCTGCTGCTGGGGCTGCTGCTGCTGCATCTGGGGCAGCCAACTGGATACAAGTTGACCTCCCAGGTGTGTCAGTCCACCCGGGCCGGGCGCGGGAACTGAATGCGCTGCACCGCCGCTGGGTAAGCGTCTCGCTTGCCGGAAGGTTAAGAATTTCTGGCTCGTATCATCGCTGCAAAGGCGTCGGCTCTGCCATGGCCGCTTCAGTCGGATGGCGACACCATCTTCCATCGGTGGCTACCCTCTCAAATGCGCCTCAGCTGACTGCCCAAAATATGCCGGAGCTATTGATCTGGAGTTGTGTTTTGCTTGTCAAATTGGTGATTTGATTGCCTCGTGCTGTCTCAGGGTCCAAAAATGGCCAGCCCCGTACCGTGGGAGCCAACAGAGTGGCTTCGCTTGGAGTAATTAAGCCGGTACAATGCCG
This sequence comes from Scenedesmus quadricauda, assembly GCA_002317545.1. Taxonomy (NCBI): domain Eukaryota; kingdom Viridiplantae; phylum Chlorophyta; class Chlorophyceae; order Sphaeropleales; family Scenedesmaceae; genus Scenedesmus; species Scenedesmus quadricauda. The sequence goes on along the minus strand of NNCB01000624.1, from coordinate 8,261 downwards.
TTCAGTGGTGATGACTGTTCGCTCATGGTTTGCCATGATTACCAGCTTGCGGCCGTCAGGCGTTCTGCGATCAGTGTACCGGTCAGCTGGTGACTGAACCGCACGTTGCACAGGCCAGATACACCTGCGACAGGGAACGGCCATGACATGAACGTGTTTTGTAGTACCTCCGCTACCCGTTACATGCCATTCGATGCTGCGATTTGAACAACATGACCTCTGATCCAGACAAACTCCCGCCAGTCCCACGGCTGCACAAGGAACTTGGTGTGCTTCTCAGACTAAACCGCATCAGGACCAGCAGCAGGACGTTAACGTCAATCGGCGCCAAGGCGGAGGCAGCAACGAAAGGGAGAGATGATGGCCGCAGCACCCCAGTTTGATCTGTCCGGGCGCGTGGCGCTCTGCCGGCGCCTCTTCGGCGCCCGCCCGGCTTCACGCCGCCCAGTGTGATACGGCCGCACGCCGCAGGTCCTTTCGATGCTCGCCACCGCCTTGCGGCAGTCCGCGTGCGCCGCCTCTCCTCTGCCGTGTGCGCCGCCGGCCCCGCCCTGATGCTGTGCGCTCAGTGCACCCGAGCCCGCTGCTGCCGCCGCAAGTCCGGCCGCCAGGCAGCTCGCATCCAGCCCACCCGCGACGTCTCCAGGCGCATGCGTGACCTCCGCCGGGCAGGAGCACCGACGATCGGCAGCAGGTCAAGCCGTGCGCCGCCGCCTCCGCAGCGTGACTTGCGGTTTCTGCGGCCATGAAATTTCCCCCTGTCGTGAAACATGTTCAGCGTGCGCGCAAAGCGCTCCAGAAATCAAGGGGTTATTCGGAGCGTGCTTTCGTGCATGCGCATGCGTGTGTTTTGTGTGTGTTTGAATAACAAGGAGTGTGCGCGCGTATGCACGCGGTGCATGCAGCAGGTATGTGTCTTTGTCTGTCTGTGTGTTCAAGTGTGTCCGAATGTGTATGTGAGCATATATGAGTGGGAAATGTCTGAAATTTGCATCTGTGTGTTCGCGTGCTCGCACGTGCGGATGTGCGGGTTGACATGATACTTCATGGTTTTTGTGCCACCTGTGGCAAGTTCTTGAGCATTTGAGCAGCCAGAAGCTCTGTATTACGCAGCTTCCACGAAAATTTTCATGCGCTGATACCGCAGCCAAACTAAACAACACCTTGTCAAGGGCTCGCTAATTATGGCGTAGCAGGTTGTGCGGGATCCTCCGGATACTACGGAGGCAGGTATCGGTAGTGGTCTGCTTTGCAAGGCGGGCGACCAGGTGCCGGAGGCGAACATAGGATCAGGGCACAGGTTTTTCAATCCTCTGCAGAGGAAAACCAACGCGACCACTGAGTAGCATTGGTGCTTTCTGTTCCAGTGTCTCCATCCCACTGAGTTCTGCAGCAAAAACGAAATCAATGATGGTCGAAAGCTCATGTCGAGGGACTAGCGCATCTGGTCTTGCCCTCCTCTCGCCGCTTATGGGCGCGCAAGCTTATGCGCCGAACCGTCATGTCTGCCATGCCGAAAGGGCCATCCTCGACCGAGGCGCTCGGCCGCTGCTTGCCGCTGTCGGGTAAGAACGTCAGGTCAAGAAAAGCGGGCGTGTTTTTGGCGAGGCAAATCAGCCGCATATCTCGCTGATCCGCGTGCGCGCGTTCGACGTTGCGATAGATCCGCGTTGAGGCCTCAGGGAGCCTCGGACTCTGAATATACAGATTACTAATTAGACAGCCGGCTTGCTGAGGCTGGGCGACGATTTGCTCATACTTTCTCCCTATTTTTCGCACATATTAGTCCTATTACCCCATCCATGCTCATGTCCCGCAACGGGGAGCAATTCTTTGCTCCTGTGATAGGGTTGACGGAGCGGCCTTCCGGCAAGTCGAGCGCAAAATGCCGATGCACGCGGCGATACTCAAACGGATGCGCACCGCCACCAGTAACCTCGCCAACGATCGTTGCGGGGTGCCTGAAGATCATAAGCAAATGCCTCTGCAGCGGAAAATGTTCGGCGCGAAGTCAAAATAAAGAGCGGCTTTTTACTGCCAAACAGCGCCCGCACACAGCACGCGGCGACATGTCGCGCGACTGTGGCCGCACCCGCGGTCGCGCGCGACGCGGCTATTTCGATACTTGGTTCGGTAGCGGCAGCCAATTTCTCGACTTTGCCCGGTTTGGAATCTCAAAGGGTTTCAACAATATTGCGGCATTTCAGCTACACCAGGCCACCAACATTACCTGCCGTGCCAAAGGGCGCCCTGTACCCACCGTCTGCAACGCATAGTGGAGCTGGAAATCCTCGATGCCCTTGGCCTTCAGGTCGGCGGCGGTCGCGGTGAAGCGCGGATCGGCCTTTTCGTCCTTTTCGAGCAGGCCGTTGTCGACCTTCTTCTCGTTGACGAGGTGACGGCGCAGGTCGCTTTCGCGGAACTTCGGCCGCGCTGCATAATCGGGGTCCGACAGCTGCGGCACGCGGATATCGGGCTCGATCCCGCCTTCCTGCACGCTGCGGCCCGATGGCGTGCCATCAACGATCGGTGGTGATGGCGCCTCCGCCGAGCCTGGTGTCGGGCGCGGCTGCTGACTGATGGAGCCGGCATGCGACGGCGATGTCGGCGGCTGCATGCCCGGCAAGGCCGGCAACGGCCATATCGTCGCGTCAGCGCACTCTGCACCTGGCAGGAGGCAGGTACTTCACCGACATCGGCGCGCCGCCGTCAGAGCCGAAAGGCTGCGGCGCCAGCGACCAACGGGCTGCGGCAGGCACTGACATACGCGCCTGGCGGCAGTGTCACCACCGCTGGCCCGGTGCCAGTGGCAGTGTAGCCGCCCTGGAAGACCTGCACTGGCTGCGGCTCAGCAGCATTGCGGCTGCTGCGGCAGCAGCTGAGGCACACCGGGCGCAGCCAAGTGAACCTTGACGCGCTCGAGGACGTCTGCCAAAGACGCCACGTCCAGGTGGCAAACAGGCGTCCCAGAGAGGCGCGCTTGTCGGGCAGCATGAGTCCCAGACTGACGCGCGCACTCCAGCGATCGCTTGAAAACGGGATGGAGATCCACCGCAGCATAGTCCGGGAGACTGCGCTGCAGGATCAAGCAGCGGACGCTTGGCAGGTGGTGTAAGGGTTTAGTGCCCGGGGCCACTACGCACGATGCATCGCGCCCCGAGTGGCGCTTGACCGTCCATTCTGTTTGCCGCACCTCGGGCAGGCGGTGGGACGAGCTGTGTAGGGCTCCCCAGGTTCTGTGACGATGAGCTAGGACATACCGGCCGGCAGCTTGTCAGGGCCCGGCGCCTGGTGTGCAGGCTAGTGCAGTGCGGCACTTGGAGTGAGTGCCGTCTCACTATGGTTGTGATCCCCTGCACAGCAGCAGCCACCATGCCACATCGGCCCCGCGGCCTGCCGGGTGCTCAGCCGCCCATGCAAGCTGCTGACATCTTCTTCACATGATACAACCAGCATGCATGAAAGGTCATCGAGGTGTGCCTGCCCGCGCATGCAGTGAAAGCAACGTGCGCACCACCAGGATGTGCTGCTCGATGGCGTCAACGATGGCAGGAGCGTGCTGCCTGTTGTCCTCCGCCAGCATCGAGAGGCAGTTGATGTCGCGCTTCTCATTGCGCTTGAGCTGAGCGAGCAGGTCCCTGTACTCCGCGACAAACTCGCTCGCCATGCTGGCGGGATCCTGCTGCCTGGCCCTGCTGGCCGGCCCCTCTGGCTCCCAACGTGCCGATTGCTTGCCTAGCGAGCGCTGGGCAGGTTGACAGGGCTATGGGCTGCCTGGCTGGCTATTGCAGCCTGAGACTTATCGGCGTGGTACAAGCAAGCTGAACCGATTGAGAAAGTCAAACTGCTTCCTGGAACGATTCGCGGAAAGTCCTGAGCAGCATGGCCGTTTATCTGGACCTGCAGCGTCTATCGAGACGAAATTATTTAACCACGAACTGCCTTACTGCTTGTGCTACGTGAAGGTAGCTGGCGTTGAAGGGCCACAACAATACGCGTGGCAGGTGAACATCCTCCAGGAAGTTTCGCCTGCTGCCCAGGCTCCTGCTATCAGCATGATGGTGCGCAGTAGCCGGCGCTGGCCTAGTATTACTTGAAACGATCCATGACAGAGAACTCACGGATGTCAGTTGTGGCATAGCCATTGACGACAAATCTCATCGGGCACTAAATCAGATTAGTCGCATCTTCAACCCATGACAAGCCTCATGCATGGAAGTATATTACGTGTGGTCTTCTGTTCTTGCTGAACTCCGGTAAATCTTCTGGCAAAAGAACCGTAAAAACGTACTGCCCTCGAGGGAAAGCTTACGTGCACTACACCGATGTGGGTTGGCTGTACAAAGTCATGCCCGAGCTATCACACGACCATGCGTACATTGCCGAGACAGCTTATTCAAAACGGCGAGGTTAGGGTCCAAGATGCTGCGGCGGCGAGCGGGTGCGTGTAGATGTTGTAGATTTTTTCGCCGCCAGCAGGACAGCTAGACAACCCGGCAAAAACCGATCAACGCGCACTGCTCCAAAAACTCGTGCATGGACCGCCGCATATTCGCAACCGTATCTCTGTAAAGATGGTACCAAAGGAGCTGAGATAGAAACATGTTCTTTTCCAGAATGATTAAGGAAGTGTGCGTTTCTAACACAACAAGTTCTGGTCTAGACTTTTATGAAACAGCTCTATTTCTGGAATTTTGGCAAGCGCGGCGCTGGTCGTTTCCGGCACGGCACATGCTGAAACATATACAAAGCAAACCAAGCCGCCATCAAGGACACGACAAGCCAGTCGCCTGGAGCAGGGGTATCACACAGGGCGCATGCCGACGGGCCGCAGCACCCCCGCTCAGATCTGTCCAACCACGACGTGACGCCACGGGGCGAGCGGAGGGCAACGGGACGATGCGAGAGCCGGCAAATGAGGCGGCCGCAGCGACGCTCACTGCCAACCGCCTCCATCGCGCCATGCTTGTGCTAAGAACCCCACTAGTCTAGGAAGACAGCAGAGCATCTGTGCGGGTAATCATGTGCCGGCAGGTCTTTGGCACAGCATGGCAAGCAAGCTGTGCAGATTAGTAGCGTGGCGGCTCACACCCACGCTCACGCGACAACAACGAAGGCCGCTGACCAGCCCACCTGGCGACAGCCAGCTGAACACCGCCCAGCATACATCAACCGACAAGCAGCTCACACCCCCAGATCACATCACGGCACCACGCCAGGCAAGTCGTCGGCAGCCGCGGCGGATGCCGCTGATGCGGCGGCCGGGTCCTGGGGCTGCAGGGCGCTGGCGGCCAGGTCTGCTGCATCCATGGCGCGCTCTGCGGCGCGCCACGCGTCAAGCTCGTCCTGGCGACAGGCGAAGCGAAGGGGCAGCCGGGTGAGCGTGAGCCCGTGTGCGGCACTGGGCCGCGAGAGCATGATTGTGCTTGGTGTGGCGCAAGGCTCAGGCCAGGAGCCCTGAGGGTGGAGGGACCTCCAAGCAGGGCTGCAGAGCAGCGCCCGCAAAGCGCAGGGCAGCCTATTCACACATAAGCCCTCCACAGCCCCGCTCAAGCAACTCCCCTCTTGCCCTCACCTTTTTGTCGAAGCGCCCCTGATGCGCGGCCGCACCTCGGCGTATGCCTTGCGCGTCGCGTAGCGGATCATCTTCTTGAACTGCCGGCGGGCGCGCTTGCGGCGGTACCGCGCCACGCGCTGCTCCCTCGTCAGGCTCTCGCTGCCAGCCGCTGCAGCCGCGGGCGCGGCGCCAGCGCCCGGGGCTGCGCCCGTCGTCTGGCCTGCACCGCACTCCTCGTCATCTGCCCAGGCCAGCTCATGGTGCTGCTGTTGCTGCTGCTCCTGCTGCTGCTGCTTCTGCTGCTGCTGCTGCTGCTGCTGCTGGTGCGGCGGCGGCGGCTGCTGCTGCTGCGGCTGCTGCTGCGGTGCAGGTGGCTGAAGAGCCAGCGACGGGGGTGCCACGATTGGCGTCATGGCGGCCATGGGCACCACCTGGGGCTGCATGTGATTCACACCCACCTGAGGCACCATCATGCTTGGCACCTGCTGCAACTGCTGCGGCTGCTGCTGCTGCTGCTGCTGCTGCTGCTGCCACTGATGCCACTGCTGCTGCATGTGATACGCCGCCATCACCTGTTGCGGCAAGAAGTATGCTGCTTGCTGGGGATGAAGTAAGCCAGTGCGCGAGGGCTGTGGCACAGCTTGCATCATGTGCAGTTGCTGCTGCAGCGGCAGCAGCGACAGCGGCTGAGGCGGCATTGCCAACTTCTGCAGCAACTGAGCATGCTGGTGCTGGTGCTGCTGCGCAAGGCGCTCTGTGCCGCCTGCTTCGCCGCGCATTGCTGCTCAGTGCCAGCTGTGCGCATGCTGCAGTGCTGCCGCCTGCTGCGGCATCGAAGTTGCTGCGGCGGCGGCACCGGTCGGCGCCGATGCCGACGCCAAGCCTGTGCCGCTTGCTGGTGTATCGCCCGGCATGGTCGGCACCGCAGATGTCCGAGCTGCCAGCTCGTCGGCATTCTCGGCCTTCTGGATAGATGGCGAGATGGCGCCGCCATCGCCGAGGCTGCCGCTCGCAGCTTTCCTGAGGCACGGTCCTTGCATCGTCTTGCTGTACCGCGCCATGGAATGCGCGGGCACCGCCGGGCACGGTGGCTGCGTCATCTGCGGCCAGGTCGGCGATGATGTCATCGATGTCAAACCCCAAGTCCAGGCGGTCGAGCCACGCGCTGCCGGCCTCCAGCTGCCGCGTCCGGGCCCCACCCTCCTTGCCACGCAAGATGTGCGCCAGCGCGGCGCTGTCGTCGCGGCTGGTTGGGACATCGCCGAGCCACTTCGCGAACACCAGCGACAGCGAGGCGCGCGAAGGTTTCGAGCGAGGGAATGTCGGCAGAGGGGGCCAGCGTGGGCGTAGGCTGTGAAGGAAGCCACCTGCGGCGCGGTGAGCTTTAGCGTCGAGGGCGAAATTCCCGATACCGCCATGAGCTGCAATTGCTCGCACTGCCGGCGCAAGGGTTTTCTTCTGACCTTCGTGCCGATCGACCGGTTCCGGCTGGAGAGCGGCGCCGACCAGCTCGCATCATACCACTTCAACAAGCATAATATCGACCATCAGTTCTGCCACACCTGCCGCCAGGCAGCGATGAAACAGCGCCTTCGGGGACTCCGCGTGCACGCAGGGGCATGCGCCCGTCCGCCCCGCCGCACGCGGCCCCTCCACGCGGTTGAAATGCAGGGTGCATGCGTGCGCGGAAAGCGTCTTGCCCAGCTTCGACAAGGCATCCTTGTCCGCGCGCACGTGGAGCGTCGGAGTAGATGCGCTCGGAGAAGGATTGATGCATGCGCCGGCCTCCAGGCGATTCCAATCGTTGGCGCGCTCGGATGAAGGCCCTGTTCGACCAGACCGACTTTACTTTCGGCTCCAATTCCCTGGCGGCCTGCATAGATTACACCCTGCTCAGCCACCTGGTTCATCGCGCTGCAGCTGGCGAATAATATTTTTCTCGAACGGATCCAGATCGGTCATTTCAACCCCAATTCTTTGCCATCGACGAAACTTTGACCGGTATATCGGCGAAAAGCCGAAATATCGAGCAACGGATTGACAACATCGCCGCTTCCGATAAGGGTCGCAGAACAGGAGCCGCATGGTTGTGCAAGGCTTCGGGTCAGCTTGGTCCCGCCACGCGGGTGCGGCACGGTGAATACAATATAGGTTTGATGGCAATAAAATCAGTAAGCAAAGAGCCTCCCTGGGTTATATCATCGGGGATGAAGGCAGCGGTACTTATTTAGGCAATCGGGTAAGGAGGGATGGCTAGCGCAGCATATCGTCTTCGCAGTTCAATTGTCCGGCGGTTCCTAGAGTGGGGTACACCACCTTCTCAGGACGGCCGCGCTCACGTCGCGCAAGGGGCCGCTTGAGCTAGGGGCCAGCTCCGGTTGCCGACCGGCGCCCGAGCGGCCATGCTTCCCCCGGGAATCAGGCCCGATTACGGGATGGCAGGTGCGCAGCGCCTGCCGCCTGGCATCTGCAGGCTGGGCCACGCTCGTGCGCTGCTGCTGGGCCCTGTTGTCGCCCCCGTTGTGGCGGCCATGCTTCGTACGTCGCCTGTCCGTGCCGGCCTCTGCTCTTGACACATGCGCTGCGGCCCTCCCCACCATCCCAAATTATGACAGCAGGCGCCCAGCTACTGGCACCCCGCGCGCCCAGCGCCTGCCGGCCCGACGGCCGCTCTCGCGCCCGCCTGCACCGTCGCATCCGGTGC
>NNCB01000623.1:0-15644 GCA_002317545.1 Scenedesmus quadricauda | reverse complement strand
CCTCACGAATGGCCGCGCGACGATACCCCACCCCCACTGATGTCACCTTTGTTGTTTCATATCGTGGCACTGGTGATATTTTCTGCTCTTCCGGGTGCCACAGAGGACCTTCGCCCAGGGTTGCTTCGGGGGGGGGAGTTGCAGGGGTCGGGAGAACTGCCTTGTTGATGATGTTTGTCGTGCACCTCAGCCTCCGGTGGCAATACATCGCAGGTGGACAATTTTGCAGGTATCTCCGTATCACATGATTTGGTTGCTCAAAAGCGCGCTACAACTCCGTTGCCATCTTTATGATCAGCGTTCAGAATTTAAAAAATTGGTGCCATCAGATGTGATTATCGGTTCCGGTTTACGTCCTTAACGTCTGGTGCTCAGCCTGCTAAGGAGACGTTATGATGTTAGCCGTTTTGATGCAAATCATGGTTATTGTTGTCTGGTCGGCACAATCTTCTGCCCAGTCAAACCGCCAGAATTCCGTAGAAATTTGCCGACGGTACCGTAGGTGGTGGAAAAAACTGGATGTCGGCGTCGGTAATATCCTTCGTTTTTTTCTTCCATCTGCGTTCCCTAGTAATGCGCAAAGCCGCTGTCGCTGGAACGTGCCCTTCTCGAATTGGGAATGTGGCAACGTCGGATCTAGTGGATTGCCCACACCGAGAAGCGTCAGCTCGGACCAAGATCCTTCCATAGGCTACGGCACCTAGCCGCATCAACTCGGTAAGCGCCCATGGTCGTTGTAGCAGCTTCATTGACGAAAACGTCTTCCATCGCCTGAGACGCGCAATCAGCATATTGAGCGCTACGCCCCTGCCTCCCCGCTGTCCGCGATCAATCCGCGCCTGATCTATTGCGCGGTCACCGGTTACGGCGAAACCGGCCCGATGAAGGACAAGGCCGGGTACGACCAGGTGCTGCAGACGCAGACCGGCAGCATCACGACAGCGAATGGCCGCTGCCTCAGGCCGGGACCATGATACAGCACCCAGGTCATTGCCTCAGAGCCACTGCTGGCAGCCGGGGGCACGCTCCGCAGTCGGTTGCGGTGCGGCGTACGTCGAGCAGCGGCAGCTGGCTGCCGAATGCACGATTGGCTGGAACTTGCGCGGCAGGGCGGGCGGGTCCCTTGACTATTGAAGCGCGCGACGCTGTGCAGGCCAGTGCGCTGCCGGCGCATCTCGAACCTAAGCAGCCTAGACGACATTCCAGTCGATCAGCTGCGAAGCAGCTGCAGCAGCACGCATCAGCAGCAGCAGCATGTACTTTGTGCTGCTGTGGCCGCCGTATATGGAGTCGGCGATTGCGGCGCTGATGGACCCGTGCCTCGGCCAGAGACTCCTCATCCAGGTCTGCACTGCTCAGCAAAGCGCCGCAAGCTGGCACGGCGAAGGGCAAGGCCAGCATCCCGCTGTCGATGCCGCTGCGACGTGCGGATGCAGCAATGGCATCGGGCCAATTGATCGTCGGTGGAGCCATCGTCTGCGATGACGGTGCCGCGGCGCGCATGAGCCGGCGGCCAGCATGGGCAGCGGTGACCTGCAGGTGGCTCATCGCGAGCTCGACCAGCGCGGGCTACTCGAACCCTGGGCCCCAACCCGCCAGCTCTCGCAATCGTCGGGCCCAACCAGACGCGCACGAGCATCAGGCGCGGCAGGTGGGGCTTGTGTGTCCGACCGCTGAATGAGCGCTTGGCAAAGAGGCGACGCTGCTGAACGTGCACGTTGCGTGCATTCAACTGCGCTGGATCTCTGCGGACCCCCGGGTGGTAGCCAGCTCCGCCTTGTGGCCTGCGGCCGCCACCTGTTCCCGCAAAGTGGCAGCTTCCGCCAGAAAGGCCTCGCGATCACTTTCAAGCGCTTGGATCTCACGCCCCAGAGCTGCGCGGTCAGCCCTCAACGCATCGTCCGCAATGCTTTGAGCGTGCCTCATAGCCGACCCACTTCCACAGCACAAGCGTGACAGACGCGGAGCCCGGAAACAATGCAGGCGATTGCAGGCGAGTGGCAGCGCCTTTTGATGGTATGGATGTGGTGACAGTGACGAGCAGCAGCAGCAGCAGCAGCAGCAGCACCAGAACCAGCACCAGAACCAGCACCAGAACCAGATATCACCCGGCGGCGGCTCACACGCGATCAGGTCATGCGTCTGGATCGAGGCGAAGAGCCACGGGGCGAGGAGCCACGAAATCAGCATCCGCCGGCGATCCAGCAACCCGGAAGCTCTGGTAGCGATGGGAGCAGTGGCTCAGGTGTTGTGATAGCAGCCGGCGACCAAGGAGAGTGGGCCGCTGGCCTGCCTGCCACCTTGACTGGCAGCGGCAACTACAGCTACCGCATGGTGCAGCAGCAGCAGCAGCAGCAGCAGCACCAGCAGCAGCAGAACCAGCAGCAGCAAGAGCATGAGGAACTCGAGCCTCTGGAGCCCCTGAGCCTCTCGAGGCGTATGAGTGGGAGGAGCTGCGCCAACATGAAGCACACGCACTTGTCCAACAGCACCAGCAGCTGCCTCAACCACAGCACCAGTGGCAGCGCGGGCCTCATCACGGCTTTGCTTACACAGAGCAGGGGCTAGAGGATTCAGGGTGCTTGCAGACGCGGATCGACGGGGCAGGCGAATGCCGGGCGCCACCAGGCATTCAGCGTCTGACGCAATAGCCTGGGGCCTGGCCGGTCCTGCGCATGGTGGCACCAGCAGCAGCCGCCGCAGCAGCAGCCGCACAGCAGCAGCAGCAGCAACAGCAGCGCCGTCAGCGGCAAGAGCAGCAGCCACGGATTCTGTGCTTGCCCGACCGGCAGCCAGGCCCCCACCACCAGCACGGCCATGCCGAACCCGAGCGCACCGCTCCCCACGTCCCCACTGGATCGGGCGCGCCAGCGTGGTACGCGATGTCGGGAATGGGCGCGGTCTGCCGCGGCGCGCAATGCGGTCCGGAACACATCAGCGAACATGGACGGGGTCAACCGGTCGGTGTTCGTGTTGTAGCGCGAACAATGATAGCTATCGATGACATGCCGTCCGTCAGCGAGCAGATGAATGGCACCATGGCCGAACAGCTGGTGCAGCTGCGCGCAGCCGCCCCACTCTGTTGTTGAATTTGAGGGGGGCATCGTGTTCACCCATCAGTCACAGCCTATGGGCACGTTAATGCATCATCACCATCAGCAGCAGCAGCAGCATGATGAGCAGCAGCAGCAGCAGCAGCAGCAGCAGCAGCATCATCAGCAGCAGCAGCAGGCTGTGGGTTGGGGGCTCCCCGGTCATCTCTCGATGCGTCTCTGCCAGACGACTCCAGCAACCGGGCCCACGTCCCGTCTGCAGGCAGCGTAAATCAGGGACGCCTGCAACACCAGGCGCACCAGCTGCTGCAGCACCAGAACCACAGCCTGGATTCCAGGCTCACCCCCACCACGCAGCCGCGGATGTGAATGGGTCACGGTGTCGTGCCGCCCGATGCCGTGATCCAGCAACTGCCGACAAGGTGCTCGAAGCCGTCGCGTTCCGACGACCACAGGAAGCGGCCATCGCGCAGGAAGCGCAGGCTGTTGTGCAGCGGCACCCAGGTGCTCGACGTTTCGGAGGCCGCGTGCGCTGCGCGCCGGTGGCGAGGGTAGTCTCGACCAGTTCCAGCAGGCGCTGGTGCGCGACTGGCGCTGGAAGGCGACGGCCGTGCAGGCCACGCCAGGACGGAGGCGGGTGGAGCCATGCTTCGGCCGACGATGGCGGCGCAGCAGGGGATGCAGACTCGTCAGGAGTTCAGGTGCCCAGTCGCTGTTGCCGCCAGCACTGCTGCCGCAGCGAGTACGGGGATGACCGCCGCACCACTGCACTCAGGACCCGCACATGCTGGTCCCTGACCTGACCAGCGAGTGATGGTGCATGAGGGCGATCGACTGCGCGTGACCGATACGGGGATATTGTTGCTCGACAGCATCCTTTCGGAAGTGGTCGAAACCCGATAGAGATCACGGCGACCTTTCCATGCGCTGCGCTAGCCAATAAATAGGGACAGTCCCTATTTATTGGCGGTGGGATCGACGTTTGGTGCAAGATATGATCCGCGATTGGGACGCTCATTTGGCGCCCTTTCGCCCTTTTCTACACATTCTGACATCGGCGCCTCATGCTAGACAGCACTTTCGCCCTGCACACTCGGCTGCACCATGTGATATGGGCGACATTGATGCCAGTCTCTGGCTCCTCGGCTTCCGATAAGCGCTTGCCTTGATGGTGCTTGCGACCTCAGTTGTTCCCCCGACACTGAAGGGCCCCTCCGGCCGCGAGGAGCGGTGCTCCCCCTACATCGCCTGTGTGCTTCTTGCCGGACTTTGTCGCACGAATATTCTGTGCGCCGCTTGACTACGCCCCGGCACTCCCCGCAATGGGGTGATGCTTTGCCTTTCGATCGCAACATGGCCACACATCCGTCCCTGATGTGCGCGCATTCTCGTTGCGGACACACGGCCTGAAATCAAAACTGAAGTGTCGCCACCAGCCCCACTGCACCTGTCTAACCTTTTGAGGGTGCTGACGCAAGGTCTGCTTTGCCAGCCTGCTCGTGCGGCAGATGCCGCGCCTGGCAAGGCAGGCCTGTCACTTTGACCCTGCCGCAACTCTGCGCCCGGTTCAACTCCACAGGCACCTGTCCTGGCGGCTCCTGCCCCGGCACAAAGCGGCACACAGCGCCGTCAGCGCATGCATTCCCGCGTGCTTCCCTGCCTTGCCTAAATCCACGCTCACGTGCACATTGGCCAGCCGCACGCGCATCATGAGCTGCGCATTGGGCTGCCCGCGTTTATCGGCGACGCCAGCTACTCTAATGACGCAGCATTGATCGCCCCGCGCGGTTGCGAGGGCTTATTGCAGATTTTTTCCGGTCTGTGCGCCTGCCACCAGTGACCCAGCACCCTTGTGGGCTCGCTGCCACAGGAGCCCCCCGATCGGTTGCGATACACAAAAACTCCATCAGGCAAGGTTTTATAGCAGATAAAACGCTCTTTTCCGGCCGAGTATAGGTTTATTTTTCCGACCTTAACTAAGCATTACAAGGAAGTACTACCCGCTGAATAGAGGAAAGTCAAGTCCCTTTGATCTTCCCCCTTTAAAGATTCAAAAAAAAGTACGCTTGTAACCTACCTATCTTTAAAAATAGACGTCCCCGCGCTGGCGCTAACAGCAGGCCCCATAAGCAGGCTACGAATCGGAGCGTGCTAGCCTCATTGGGCCCGACTCCTGCCGGGCGGCGGATGGAAGGGCGCAACGTACAGGGCAGGCTGGACCTTAGTTGTGGTCTGGCAATGCTGCATTTGATATCAGTGTGGTGGGTGATCATGCACGTTTTTCTGGCAAGTCAGGCCCAAGAGCTGCTCACCAGGTTGTACGCAGGCAAAATGACAGCTGCATGCCACGGCGCCTGCCACCTGCAACCACTGGTCATGCCGCACACTTACACTCCTATGTTTGAAACAAAACACGGCTGAGAGACAGGGTCCGGAAGGCTGACGGCGCCCAGGGTTGCAGATGTGCCAGGCCGATGCCGGATCCTCGCCAGCCCCGCGCGCTGCCCCGCTTATTTACTGCCACAGCCTGGACTCATCGCCACTGCCGACGGCAGTGCCGCCGATTCCAACTTCGCCCCCGCGCAGGCGGGGGCTGTCATCATCGCGATACGCTAATAGCGGCCCCCGCCTTCGCGGAGGCGACGATTACGCCTTGTACAGCGCCGCGATCTTGTCCGCATAGACCTCGCGCAGCACATGGCGGCGGATCTTCATCGACGGCGTCATCTGTTCATTCTCGATCGTGAACGGCTCGTCGGCGAGGTCGAATTTGCGGACCTTTTCGATCACCGACAGCTGGGCTGGTGATCGATACGGCATCGTGGTTTGCCATCGATGGTGGTGCTGTAGGCGACTGAGCAACCGGGTGGTCCAGACCCGTAGAGGTATTTCCCCAGCGAGTAACCTACGCCGGGTCCCTGTGCCATGGAAGCCGCTGCTGAGTGAATAAGGCAGCTACCCACGAGACGTACCCGCTGCGCAGGATGCTCCAGGTGGCCCGCCCAACTCGGGCGCACACGCTATCCCTGTTGACCCTCTGCCGACCCTCGCTTCGCGATTTCGGCTTCGACACGATAGGAAATGCCGCCAGGAATCTTACCATCAACGCCCAGATAGACGCGGCGAAACTCGGTCACGAGACCGCCGCGTATCCCGGTCACTCCGGCAGGCCACCCCCGCCAGAGCGCACTGGACCCAGGCGCGAGCCGCGAGGGAGCCCGGGGGGCACGGCGCCGCCGCCGCCGCTGCTGGCTTGTGCTAAGGGCTGCTGCTGCTCGTCCTGCACAGTCACCACTGTCTGTGTAAGGCGGTTGTGTGAGCCCTGTCGGATCATGGCACGGCGCGCCGCGGATGCTGCCAGATGCGCCCGGGCTTGCGCGCGCCGCCCGTCGGGCGTCCTTGTCGGAACGAGGATCGGTCACTGCACCCTGCTTCGGGCCTGGATGGTCGCGTGGCTTTGTTGCCTTGCACCACGGCGCGGCCGGGCAGCGCGGCCGGGGAAAGCCCGCGGTGAAAGCTGGCACCCCGCGCCCGGCGCAGTGCGCTGGATGGCCTAGGTCCAGCTGCGTATGAGGATGCTGGCCTGTTCGATCGAGTCCTCTGGATGATCACATCTTCTCAGCTAGTAAGAAGTGCGATCGGAGCTCTATGGTGCAGCCGTACGAGTCTTTTGCGCCGCGTTGAGCGCGCGTGTATGGAATGGGTATATCGCTAAAATTTCCAAAGTAAGTTGCATTTTAGTGCGGCGTGCACTCGTCGGCAGGTACAAAGCTTTGCAGCATACCCTGGCCAGACTGCACGCGGCCGAGGTCGATGCTGCTGCACGCGGCCGAGGTCCCAAGGTGTGGCCAAGCAGGCGACATAGGCTAGTTATTACCCAGCCATGGCTGCGGTACGAACGCCATGACGCTGGTATGCAAGGAAGGCCGTTGGAAGGCCAGCAGCAGCTGAAGGCGATGCTCAGTGGGTGGCAGGGGAGGCGGGCATACTGGACTGTGGTCCACAGGCTGGAGAGCACCAGCACGAGGCTAAGGTAGTGCTGGATAGCGCGCGTGCCAGGTTTATGGAATATTTGCAGCTTGTCGTGGCGCTGATCGCAGGCGCCTGGGCTGTGGCGCTGCTGGGTGAGGGATGTGCAGGCAAGCGGATGTGATTGCGACTGCGCCGTGACGAGAGGTGGAGCCGTGCTTGCTCTGGGTAAGTGCGCTGCTGTCAGTTCAGCAGGTCGATGGCAAACCCTCGCAAGGCCATGGACACATATGCCGGTGCAATATGCGCTCGATACTCGGGCTGTCGTGGAGCTGCCTGCCGGCGACCGGTGCGGCTGTGTGCACCGCGATCGAAAATGCGCCCGATACGCCCGAAGAATCGATCGATATGCTGATGACCTTGGTGCTTGCTCTAGTCTCCCCGCGCGCTCAGCGCCCCGATTAAAGATGCCCGCGCTCCGATAGCCCCGACCCGCATCACGGCTCGCTTCTCGCACAGTCGCAGGACCTGGCACTTTCAAAACGCCAGTTTGCATCCAAATCAATTTATCACGTGCTTTGACCATGATCCTGAACTTAATCCGACATTAAATTTTGATGAAAGTTGCTTTCTATAGCTTAATTCTGCTCCATAAGCTGCCCTGTTAGCAGAACTCATTGCATCATTTTCAAAATCATCATGTTGCACATCAAATTGACTCAACCAGACTCTAGGTAATAGGCTTACTTCAATGCTGTTTTTTTGTGCAATAGTTGTTGAAAGAACGCACATACTTATGTAGATTAGAATCACTACAAATTTCACTACTGAATTTTTGTCATATACTAATTTGATTAAGCTTAGTCACAGCTGAAAGATGCCAAAGTGGTTTCACACAGGTAGAGGATTCCATTGGGCCATGGCCAGGATGCAGCAGCGGCGTGGTGGAGCGCAGAGAGGCTGCTCGCAGCCTTCCGCGGGTGGTACTACTGGGTACGGGCTTTTGCATCGGCAAACGATTGCCTGTATCGCGTGATGATCATTAGGGGTATTGAGGAGTATGTATTCTTTTTCCTTCTCTTGCAGACAAACAGCGTCAATTCGAAAGTAATTGTTGCAGCATTGTTTGTTTTCGCTTAAGGAGGCAGTCCCGCCGCTTGTCCGTCGATACGGCAAGTGCAGGCGATCATGACGCCGAGCGTCGTCGCGAGAGCGAGGCACGGGGGCTGCGGCGGGCTTTGACCATTGCCGCCGTCCTCACCTTGCCAGTCTTCATCCTCGAGATGGGGTCCCACCTGATTCCCGCCATGCATCATTGGGTGATGGGGGTCCTGGGTCAGCAGACGAACTGGTATATCCAGTTCGCTTCGCGTGCCACACCTCGTGGGTGATTGCGGCCGCTCGCTGGTGCCAGCAAGGCGTCGGCGTGACGCCGGTGTCGCAGCTGTGGCGTCGTGTCTGGGCTGGCGCGATCCTCGGCGGATTGCTGGGCGGCGTCTTCTACAAATGGCTGGGCCACGACCGCCCGGTCGGCGGCAATGGTTGCGCGTCCTCGGGAGCAAGCGCGGTGCCGTTGATGCTGAGCAGCTCTATCTCTACTGGGGCCGCCGACACAGCGCACACGCCCAGTGATCCTGTCGGAGGGAACTTACTAGGCGCCCACAACCCATGATCTCCACTGCGATGCGGCCCACCCTGCGACACCTCGGCCAGGTGGACAGCCTGTCGCAGCTAGCGCCCGGCCGGCCCAGCAGCTCCAGCGGCAGGGACTCGTCGCGGCGGGCAGCAATGAACGCGCCCCGCTCCTCGTCCGCATTTCCTTCGACCGCAGCGCAAACAGATCCACGCCTGCCCGCATGCATCGCCGATCTGCAGGGCGGCGGTTCGGCGGGGCTATGGCTGGCGGTCGCGATCGGACGGATCCCTCGGCGCGGCTGTCCGTCTGACCTGCCGCTGCCTTTGGCCGGTGCCCTCCTCCCTCAGGCCCCACGTGCGTGCGGTGGCAGTCGTTGCGGCCGCCGTGGCCTTTGGGCTTCCAAGTCCACGCCCCCGGATAGCCGCAGGACTGGACGCGGTGAGAGTCCCCAGCGGTGGTCGCGGGCATCGTAGCGATGCCTACCTGCTTGAAGCAAGATACGCCGCACTTGCGGCTAAACGCCCGGCATGTGCAGCAGCAGGCCGCTGGACCAACCTGGCGCCCTTCAACCTTGATCATTGCTTTGCTGCTCCTGCACTCTTGCTCTTTGTGTCCGCCCCTCTGCCTGCATTGATTTGTTGTACAAGTACTAATTTGGTGTTCCGGGGGGTACTTTGCGCCCACTTTATAACCCTCTCGCCGCGGGTAGCCGTCGAACCCGCCACGAAAGGGATGGAGCGACAACACAGGCGGGTCGGGCTTCTTCCTGCTCTTTGGCCCGGACGCGCGCCGCTCGCGCCTAGGCGGCGAATGCCTCGCTTCCTGCAGCTGCCGCGGCACCGGTCAGTTGCGGCGGCCTGCACTTGCGGCGGCCCCGGCGGCAGGCCCTTGATCGCGGCTGCGAGGAGGGTGTGGCGGTGCTCAAGGTGGCCGCGCGGCTGGCTATGCAGGCCGAGCAGTTGCCAACGAGCTCGCGCGACTCCGGGTATGCGGCGCCGCTCTGCCGCCTCGTGCGATCAACAGGCGACGGCGCCGGCGAGTGGACGGTCGCCGTGCGATGCGGCCGAAGCCTTGGCGAAACATGCGACGAAGCTGAGTGGCGAGCTGGGGGCGACATGCCCTGCTTCCTGAAGATTGCATACGTGGCGCGCGCGGTCAGCGCGGCCATGCGATCGAGCCCGAGCTGGGTGGGAGGGCGAGGGGCGGTTGGCCAGGACGCGTCTGAGAGGGGGGCTTGGCTTGACGGCTGAATTGCCACCTGCGCCTGTGTGATTGCTGCTGTTGGGTTCGTGCTTGAGCAGATGAGGGCTGTCGTACAGACAGCTGCTGAGCAATTCGGATTGACCCCACTTGGTCAATGCCTGTGCCTTCCTCATGCACGATGCTCATTTCCTCCCTCTGTCAACACTGCAGCGCTCGATACGCTTCCCCTGCTGGAGGATGTGGTCCGGCTGCTGCTGCTGAACATGCTGCGGGGTAACTGCGGACAGGCTGCCGCTGCCGGAGCTGGGACTGGCGTGGCAACTGGTCAAACGTGCTGTTGGGCGTTCGGGTGAGCAAGGACTGGCGTTTCAAGTACCGACCCTATAATTTGCACCGTTGCTTCAAGCTGCCAGTATCAAGCACCTATTCGACACATTCAATCACCGCCGACAATGTTTTCAATCGGCAGCATAGTTGATCGACGTGCTGTGATGTCAACGAGCCTTTGACATTTCCCATTGGTGCTGGATCGCGGCTCGTAGCAAGTACGCTGGCCGCGCTGTCGCCATAGACTCGTGCGTCGCGCGCCGCCCGCCGGCGCTCAAGTCGTGTGCGGAGGACGCGGCCGTGGAGCGCCTGGCGCAGCTGGTGAAATGGCGCCCGACGTGGCGGCCTCGGTGGTGGGCCAGCTGCTGGGGCCAGAGGCGGGCGCGGCGGCAGCGGCAGCCGGCCCGGCTGGGTGCGACGGCGTGGCTGCGTTCCAGAGGGGCTTCCGCGAGACGCTGGCGCGCGTGCTGCGCATCAGGGTGCGGAGCCGGCAGGCGCCGCACGGGGCGGGCTGGGTGATGGGTGAAAAAAGCACGTCGCAGCATCGCAGCGTGGAGGAGGCGCCTGATATCACCGAAGTGGTGTAGCTTTGTAAATTCATGACAAAAAGCGCCACTCAGTTCGACGCAAATTGAGTCCTGTGCGCCACACCCCACCCCTAGGGCCTGTGGATAAGTTTCAGACTCAACATCTGGGCAGTCGATGCGGAGTTCTTCGACGACGTGGCGGCCCTGGTGCCGGGCGGTCTCAGGGGGCCTCAGGGCACGCTGTCGCCGCCGCTGGGCGCGCTGGCAGCCGGAATGCGCACGCCCTCCCACCTGTCGCCGCGGCCGGGGGATTGCGGCCCCGCCTCGGCACGCATGTCGCCACGCACCAGCCTCCACAACCGCGACTTTGGCGGCGCTGCGGGCGGGGTCCCTCCAGCCCCGGGCCGATGCGCACCAACTCCCTCGTGCGGGGCTCCAGGTCCGGGGCGATGGCAGGGAATGTGACGGCACCTAGCGCGAGCCTTACAAGGCGGCTGCTGCTGCGGTGGCCTACTCCAGGTAGGCTATGGTATCGCCGAGCTTGTATCGCAGCCTTTGGTGGGTGGTTTTTGCGTTCACGTGCAGGGCACCGGAAAGGTAACTCTCATTCCATCCAAGCACCACGTCTGCGCAGGTCCTTTATCGTGGGCTTCGCGTGCGACCTCAGGCGCCCTGGCGAGCGGCTGCCCCCCCTCACCCGGGTCAGGTGCCAACGGCGACCTGGCTCCGGCAGAGCCCCGCTGCCGCCGTCGGTCGATGCCGCCGCTGCTGGTGCTGCCGCCGCCGTGCGCATCGCGGCGGCGCGCCTCACGTCCCGCGTGCTGTTCAGCGCGCCTGGGGGCAACAACGCCCAGGGCGGGGTCGATGGCAGCGACCAGCACGCGCAGCAGCAACCGACGCCGTTGCCGCCGCCGCTGCCGCAACGCCATCAGATCAGCAGCAGCAGCAGCAGCAGCAGCAGCAGCAGCAGCAGCAGCAGCAGCAGCAGCAGCTGGGCCAGCGCAACACAGGGCGCTGCCGGTGCCCATCAATTCAGAGCTGCTCTCGCGGCTGCAGCCGCACGACGTGCGTCCTGGGTGAGCCACCGTGGCGCGCACGTCCATCGGCCATGTGCTGTTGACGTGTTGATCTGGTTGAGGTTCAGGAACACGTCGCTTTCGGTGGCGGTGCCCTCGCCCGGCTTCGTGATCCGACTTCGTACGGACTTCTGCCGACGGCCCTCATCTGTTGTGCTTCACCTACCCGGCAGCCTGCTCGTGAGCCCGGGGTCGCGCCGTCGGAGAATATCCTGCGTTCGCTCCTCATCCTGTTGTTGCGATCGCTTTCCCTTCCCCCCAACCCCTCGCTCCTGCGCAGCGCTCCCCGCGTGACCCCCTGGAGGTGCGCGCCAGCGGTGGCGAATCGCTGTCCCAGGCCGTCAGCGCGCCCTGGCCGGGATCGCGGCGAGGCGCGCCACGACGAGGCGCTAGCTGAGAGGATGGCGCCCGGATGGACCGCCGCGGGAGAGAGGTGGGTGGAGGCCGGATGGAGTGGAGAGGCGGGGCCGAGACGAGGCAGGGAGTGTAGACGCCTCTCTGTTTTGAGCTAGTGGATGGATGGCCAAGCAGGCTGTCTTGGGTACAGGCTGGGAGATGCCAAGAGCACTGATGGGGCCTGTGCCCTGGACGATCGATTGAAGGCGACAATTCTGTTTCAGATTGCCTTGACCACAGCAGCAAGGGCTTGGAGAAGGCGCACTGTCCACAAGCCCTGTCATCTCCGGTGCATGGCCTCCCTCGCTCCGTTCCCCCTCAAGGTGCGACCCTGGCTGCCGCCATCGGTGCGTGGCAGGCGCGCCAGTCCCTGGAGCGCGTCCTCACGACAGGCTTCCTTGACGGCAGCCACCCCCTGGTGGACGCGTACGAGCTGGCGGTCAGGCTGGAGCACATGCTGCGGAGGCTGGGGGCGCTGCAGGGGGCGGCGACGGCAGAGGCACCCGTGCAGGTGCGCTGGGTGGTGTGCACCGGCAAACGGGCGGGGTCGATGATGGGCAGGGGAATAAGCGCGTCATGCTGTCGCTGTTTGGGCTCCAGTGGGTACCATGCAGGCGGGGCTTCAGCCAGGCACGCGGTTTGGGCCACAAGTTGTCAGGCCAAGCCTGTACGCAGCCATGAGACCCGCCCTGACTCTGCCCACTACCAAGGTGTGCCTCCTGCTGTTCCTGGGCGGACGCCGTGGCAGCAGACAGCCACCACCTGCTGCAGCACCTGGGTGTCACGCACGTGCTCAACGCGGCAGGAGGTGCGGTGACGGGGATGGCCAAGGCGCAGATTATGGTTAGGGAAACATAACCGGCGATGGTTAAGAAAGCCGAAAACCGTCAGCGGGAACCCGCCCTTACGGGCGCTACCGCCCCACCACCCCAGGAGCATCATGCTGCTTCCGGCATCTGCGGGCTTTGCCTTGATGCGCGTGGCCCTGCGCGACAGCGGCAACTAGGCCATCGGGTTCCATTCGAGATGGCGGCGGCGGAGGGGCGGTGGCGAGGACGCGCCGAACAGCTGCTATTGCAATAGGAGCGATGGGCTCGTAGGAAAGGGATGCCGTTGGGGATGAATTGGCCTGCAGCAACGGCATACACCTGTTCAACAGGGGCGAAGCCCTTCTTGCGACCACAGCCAGGCTCATCAGGCTCGTTATCCCCAACGGTTCGGCCAGTCCCCCGGCCTGTCACCAGGTGCGCACTGGGTGGACGGCGCGCTGGCCGGCGGTGGGTGTGTTCTGGTGCACTGCCACGAGGGCAAGAGCCGCAGCGTCACGCTGGTGGCGGCGTACCTCATGGCGACGCACGGCCTCGACGCGGCGACAGCGCTGGCGCGCATACGGTGCGCGGCACATCGAGGGTTGGCCTGGCAGCCGGCGCGGCTGCTTGGGGCTGCACGATGCCATTGCTGGAGCCTGCTGGCAGCGTCAAGCAGCTCCACAGCGCACACAGGCTGTGCCTTGACCGTATTGCTGCCAGCATGTGCGCAGCCCGTTGTTACTTGCTATGAGCTCTTTGCTGTCAGACGGCATGTCTGCACCGAACTGCTTTGAACCCCGATGTTCCCGACCCCCACCCCAAGGGCCGTGCGGCCCGGGGCCTGCCCCAACGCGGGCTTCATGGCGACGCTGCTGGAACTGGTCTAGGCCCTGCCCGGCAAACGCAGCCGGACCGCGTGGGACGGGGCGGCTCTGAAAGCGGGGCAAGCCCGCTCCCCGCGTCAGTCGATTCTGGACGGACCCGCCTGACGTGTAGCGCAGATTATCTGTGCATATGAGGGCGCGTCACCGGGAGGTGGCTGCAGCCGTCTGCTGTCTGGCTGAGACTGCTGGTATGGAAACTTAATCACCGTGCGAGATATACAGAGTCCAATCCCCCCTCAAACATTGTGTGGAGGGCACTGCAACAGCCTTGGAGAGCAGTTTTAAACTTCTAGGAGCAAATGAATGGAGTTAATTGAGTGCCTAAACTTTGATAATGTGTAAAAAGGCCCTATGCCGTGAGGCCTTGCAATGTAGAAACGTATGTTTATGGTGGTGTACCAGCTTCCCATGTTCCTGCAAACCACAGCACACCAGGGCCGTCGCAACGGTCAGGAGTAGCAGGGGCAGGTGTGTCAACGAACGGGCATTGTTTGAAAAAAGCCCAGCAACAGATGCATGTACGATCTGTCGAAAACAAGTATGCATCCACGCCATTTGCGGTTTTGAAACCATCACAACTTCTCATCCAGCAGGTACCCTTTCGTGTTTATACTAGTGACGTCATCCCCGCAAAAGAACAAACGCAAGCATGGCAGCACAAGTTGATCTATTTGATGCTCACGTCACTCGACGGCTACACGGAAGATGAACACGGCCAGTTTGGCTGGGCCAGGCCGGACGAAGCGGCGCAATGTGCACTCTGGATGATGTGGTGGCTCGAAACGCTTATTGGCAGCACGGCGACCCACTGATGCTCATCAACGCTCGCTGCCGCTTGCAGCGTCATGGGATGGCATGCGCCTTTGCTGCACACACTTTGTTGTCATCTGCCACGATTGCCTGTGCGCTCCCGTATTGCTGGGCTGCTGCACTAATGGTCCACTGTCATTGGTATACAGGTAATGGCAATTACAGAGCTGTTGCCGTTCTTCCTCTGTCTGCTTTATGTGTATTTATTTATATACAAAGAGCCATAGGCGCTTTTGGCGGTGGCGCAGGCAGTTCGGTACCCGCCCAGGGGTCCCAGAACCCGGCTTGGTTCCAGCAGTCACCCTCTTGGTTGGTGGAGGCAAACCGGATTCGGAAAAAGCAGTCGAGCGATCTCCAGCCCAGGTGCAGCCCGTGCCATGTTTGGGGGTAGGGGTGGTGGCGGTGGCGCAGGCTGAAGGCGGCCCCGACCAGGGGTGGTGCCGCTTGCGCCCGCTCGCGCTGCGGTCTTCTGGTTTGCGGCGACTGAGTGCGGTGAGGTGCGGTTGGCACCAGCAACCGCAGGCCCTGCAACCGCAGGCGGGGAGGGCTCTGTGCTCGGGCTGGGGGCGGCGGTGTCGAGGTGGGCGGCGGCGGGGATGGCGGCTGCGGGCATGGCGGTGGCGGGGATGGCGGCGGCGGTGGCGATCGCAGGCGGCTCGCTGTCGACGGGCGGCCTTCGGCGTGGCACTGTATCGGCGAGGCGCGGTTTGATGAAAGCATGGGCGGCCTATCTGACGACCGAGCCCGCCGAGAATGTCGTGCCGATTGAGACGGCGCGGGCAGGGTGAGAGGTGTATTAGTCGAGTAAGCGACACCGAAACGCCCCTGACGCAAATCCCAATGTCCGCGATCCTTTTGTTGCAAGCACAGGCAAGTCCGCCAGTGCAACGAAAGGACTGAAACGTTCGGACTGCCCGAGCAATCGGTGTCGACAGCCCTCCCCCCCCCCCCCCC
>NNCB01000622.1:0-15647 GCA_002317545.1 Scenedesmus quadricauda | reverse complement strand
TAAAGCGGACAATTTTGGACTTGAACTGCTCCGGGATATTTTGTGTTTTTTAATGCTGGAAATTTCACGGCGGGATTTCTCCGCTGTGCCGCTCACCAGGTAGTTTTTGCTCGATCTTGTTGCCGAATGGCGCGTCTCCTGCCAGCACCACCTCCACCTCCTCTCGCAGGTGAGGCCAGTCCTGGCGCATCCAGTCGCTGCGCGAGGCGCTGTAGTTGCCGCGCGTGCTCATGGTGTTGAGCAGGTTGGACACCATGCCCTTCTTCGGCGAGTCGTAGCGGCTGTTGGAACTGGCCGAAAACAGGTTGCCGGTGAGCTTGAAGTTCTCGTTGTTCCACTCGAAGCTGGGCACGAAGTTGCGCGAGTACCCGACCTTGTAGGTATAGGTCTGGGCATTGGTCAGGGTGTTCGTGGTCTCAGACCACAGAGCAAGGCGTCCCACCGTGCCTCCAGTCCATTTTGCCAATGCATGACTTTTGGGCAGCAGCACGCCTGTTGCCGCACGTGCACGGCGACAGTTTTTGGCGGCTGCGGTGGCTCTGGGCAATCGTGACGGCCAAGCCACTCTGCTTGCTGGCGGCGCTACAGGGCGCCTTTCGCGATGAAACCGCGGGCCCCAGCGGGGTTCCGGCCACGGCGAACCTTGGAATGCGGCCCTCACACGCTTTGTTGCTATTTTACAGGTTAAACCCGTTCTTTTGGTTTTTCAGTCTCGCGGAAGGGGGAGCACTATCTACCCTGACGAGCATGTTTTCCGTGGACGTTCAACTACAACCCCGCGGGCCAGATCGCGCGCGCAGCAACGATGCCTATGCCTGGCAAGCCCATTATAATGTCGATCGCAGCTATGTGATGGACGGGCTCAACCGGATCATGAATGACGGATCGACCGCTCCTCTCCTGTGTTCGATGGTATTTCTGATGGGATCTTCACAATTGCAATGACAATGACAATTATTGCATTATTATCAATGTTTTGCTTGACTAAAGCGGGGGCCGTAGGGGTCACGTTCCCGGTAGTAGCGACTGCAACGCTCGACGCACAGGGGTTCCGACGGATGCCCTTGCAGCTAGTGCGGTTTGCTTGACTTCGAAATCGCGAGGTGAACAAATATGGCGTTCCAATCACCAAGCTCGGCTCGCCTCCCCCCAGGCGCATTGCAATTGACAGCAATATTGTTCTGTTCACCATGCCCTTTGGCAATAATTGCGATAGATTCGTAGATGCTTGCCTGTTTTTTCCTTCAATGGCGGCCATCAGGAGTTGTGGTGGTTGGTCGAAGATCTGGCAGCGCGACAGGATCGTGGGCAGAATCTTGTGCTTCTCGGTGGTAGCCAGGATAAAAATAGCGTAGCTGGGCGGCTCTTCGAGCGTTTTCAGGAAGGCGTTAAATGCCGCCTGCAAGCATATGACCCGGCGTATGAGTATAAATCTTGTACTTGAAAAAACACGACTCACATCGCTACGTAGCTGAGGTCCAAGCTTGACGGTTGAACACGCCGCAGGATGATGGCAAGACTATCGTCCGCGGGCCAGGCAAACGACCCGTATGGATTGCTTGAGAATTCTCCATCTTCTTCATATTCAGGCGGTAGCCCATACGCTCTCAGGTCAATCCTGAGACCCGGACGGAGGCGCAGCTCGTCGGCCCCGACGGCGGGGCCACCGCCGCTGGCCGACCTTGCTGCGCTCTCGTCTGTTGCCATTGTGGGCGGCGCCGTGCTGCTGTTTCCTGCTCGGCGGCTCTCCGCCCCTAGACACAGAATGCTGGCGTGCAGGTGCCGCAGGCCTCTGCACCGCGAACATTTGCGTGCGCACGGGTGCGCGAGTCAGCCTGCAAATGGCTGAGCGCAACAGCAATGTGTGGGCTGCCCACGAGCTACTCGTATTTTGTCGCAGGTACAGCTGTTGTGGACGCGGATGGCAACGACTATCACGCAGTCCACTGCAAATGGAGAGCAGGTAAGCAACAGTGGGTAGGTCTTTAACACACCTCACTGCAGTTGCGGCCTCACCGCCGAAAAAGGTCTAGTCATCCCGTGACACGATACCTCACCTGAATACGGCTAGTTGCCGAAAAAACCTCGATCATCCCGGTAACGATTATTAATACGTTCCGATTGTTTGAGCGTTATTTACATGCAGTATACACATTATGGGCATAGCCCTGCATCGACGAGGAAACCATGGAGATTCACTACGGCAAGCACCACGCTACCTACGTGAGCAAGCTCAACGAGCCATCAAGCGGCACCGAGGTATGGAAGATGCTGGACATCCAGAACAGCCGGCAACGCGCCGCGACGGCGCGTCGGGACAACGGGTGGCAGGCCATCGTGTCGACACGTCACTCTCTGATAAGCCCGGCGACCACCCCCGGTCAATCGCGGCCGAGAACGCGGGCAACGCACAGGGTGGCAGCTCGACGCCGTCTGCTTGTCACAAGGAGCAGCGCGTGGTTGGACTGGCGGAGTCGAAAGCGGCATTGCCCATGGGCCTTCAGTGCCTGCTGCGCCTCCGCCAGAGTAGCTGAACGCTGGAAGCAGTGGCACCGCTTCAACAAGGCACCGAGCAGCAGCAGCAGCCGAGCAGCGAAGCAGCCGGCCATCCCTGATGACCGGAGCACCAGAACTGGAGCAAGCCCAGAACAGGGCCGCTGCTCTCCGCGCATTCCGCGCTTTCAGTACCTCCGACAGCGGCTTTTTGGCGCGTCCATAGACCGGATCGCCGACCAGCGGGTGGCCGAGTTGCAGTCCGCCGCACGAGCTGCGGCGCGGGCGCAGTGCTCGTAGCGCGGTGACGCATCGCGGATGCCATTCATCCCGGCATACATCGCCGCACCAGCGCCGAACTACCAGCGCTAGATGCCGCACCTGCAGGGCATGGCGCGCGCAGCCCCAGTCGGCACCGCCACTGTTGCCGCGGCAGCTTGGCCGGGGTGGCGCCTTCGGCAACGCCATTGCCTCCCCGGCCGAGGACGCCCTGGAGGGGCTGCGTGCCTACTGGGCCTCTAACCTGGATACCATGACCAACAGCTGGACAAAGGCGGCCTTAAGGGATGGTAAAGCCGATGTGCTGATCACCGAAGACCGGGCCTGGACCTGGTGGGAAAACCTGGGCAAAAAGGGTTTTGATACCGGCGGCCATAGCCCGGTGTTCCAGGATGAGGAAAAAGGACCGGTACTGTATGCTCCGCGATAGCGTACAAAGCATCTTCCTGGCCGATATGAACGGCGATGGCCTCACCGACCTGGTACCGGTGTACTGGAATGGCGAGCTCTGGTGCATGAGGGCCTTAGCTGTGTTCGTAGCGGGTCCGCCGAAGGTGTTCGCGTTGCCAAGCGTGATCGTTCGCCCAATTCCGCCGGTGAAAATGAACGGCCGGTTCGCAAGGTTGCTGCTGATGACGCCCAGTGCCGAGATGTCCGCGGTCAATGCGTCGAGGATGACGGACGATGTATACCCGCCCCCGGCATTGATGTCCCCGGTGACCGTGAGCGTGCCGCTTCCCTGATTGCGCAGGGCGTGTCGCGTCTGTACGTGCTTTGATGGTGGCGTACCCCTCCGTCACGACCTTATTGGCTCTCCTCCCCCGCGTGGAGGTGATGCTTGCTGGTGGACCCCTGGCAGAGGCGTCAGAGGTGCAAGACTTCCAGTCTTACTTGGGTGCCCAGGACAACAATGACGGCTGAGAGGACGGCCTGGGACTACGAGCTCCTGGTTAAACAGGGTGAGCCGCCTGGCCTGGATTGTGAGTTGGCCTTGCAGATTATGACAGCGCTGGCCGGTAATTCCTTAAAGGATACTTAAAATTAGGCGCACCTTGACTAAAAATAAAAGTAAAATATGGTTATACAGCCGTAAATAAATACTTTCGTGTTTCATGAATTATTATGAAAAAGATCTTATTACTGCTTAATGCAATGCTCTATTTCTTTACCAGCTGTTCCGACCGCAGGCACGGTAAACGCGTGTACCTGAATCTGGCGCGACAGGATACACCACCTGGCAGAACAGATAGTGGAGTTATGGGGTTGCAGGGATAAGCCTGAGTGGTTTTAGGTGGCTTGAGGTCGCAACGACCACGAACTCCCTACTGACTTTTGTAAGCTATCGTTTCAGGTGCTGTTTCACTCTCTGAGGGCCTTTGCAGCCACACGTGGCTATGCGTGCGTGCCCAATTGCCCAGTTTGTGACCCAAATTAACCCACCTTTTGCTCAAAAGCCGGACTCAAACCGCGCGACAGCCATCATAGGGAGCCAGACGCCATGAACGCGGGTGCCGTCCGAGTAGTTGGCGGACAGGATGTTGTCCATGCGGAGCTCTGCAGCGACGGCCTCACGTCCAGCAGTGCGCTTCATGAACTTGGAGGTTCCGAAGCCCACATCTGGAACCGCTTCGAGCAGGCCACCCTGTTCCGGGCCACATGACATGGCGCGCCAGCAGCACAGCCATGGCGCACATCATAGACAGGACAGAAGGCGTTGTGCGGGGGGAGGGCGGGGTGCAGCAGGGCTTCTGTTTCACAAGTGCCTGGGGGCAGGGCTGAACGCGGGTGGTAGAGGGAGGTCTTGCCCGGCGGCCGAGCTTTATCTACACCAGGCCTACCCCGGCCTGCGGCGCATGTAGCCTGTCCAAGTCGTCTCTGTCCTGGATCCCCTTCAATGGAGTGCGCCTGGCTGCACGACACCTCCATATTTCAGAACAACCTGTGCTGCATACCGCTGTCTCGATCACAACCCTATCCTGTCTCACAACTCCACGCTAGTATAGCTAAATGATCTCCATAGGAATATCAGCCAGTACGGCCACGTGTGCACCAGGCCGGACCAGTATCCGGATCTTATAACCCAGCTGGTGCATGTATCTTACGAGGTTAGCGCCCACACCAGAGCGCCGGAAACGCGCGCGAGCACACAAACAATAAAAAACACACACACCCGCACACAGCAGCAACACATGCACAAAGCATGCAGATATCAGCACGCACATGCCCGTTCTATAACGCCATTATGCTGCGTTCTGATAAAACAAGCTGGCTTAAAACCAATAACAGCATACCAATGCAATGGATCATCGGCTCGGAAGACAATGCCACTTCAATGAAAGAAGGACTGGAGCAATGCCATCTCAGCTTCCATTCTGAAAATTCTGCTTTCTTTCAAATATCATTTCATCTGGAATAGATTCTTTATTGGCAATAAGATTATGCTCAGAAGATAGGCGGCGACATATTGCCGATTTGTCCTCAGAAGTGAGAGCGACAGTCGCCACCACCGAAACATTGCCAGTAGGTTGGTGGCTGATGGCCATCAACACTTTGCAAAAGCAGTCCTGCCAAAAAAACATTCAGAATTGCAGAACAATTCCTTCAACAATATTCCATGCCCCGCGCACCTTCGCGGCTGACCCAATTGGGGTAAGTGCGACGAAGGCCGGTGTCCTTGATCGGTTCGTGCGCGTTGATCGAAATGCGGCGCTTTGCTGCCGCCAGCACGACCTCCAGATGATGCCGCGACTGCCACTGCCCGTCGTGCCAGTCCCATATCTCGTTGCCGGCTGCATCCTTGTGCAGCACACCGCCGGCATCGGCGACGTAGCCGGTCTTCACCGACGAAACGCCATGCTTCGCATAATAATCCATCGCGGCATCGAGTTGTTCGGCATAAAGTCCGGAATTTCCGGCGGTTTCATGATGCCCCATGATCGCGACACCCCGTTGTGACGATCCGAGCGCTGGGCCGCGGTGGTGCAGCATGCGAGATTCTCAGCCTGAAGCGACTGCTACTGGGTGCCGTTCTGTTGGTGCGCAGCCATAGAGGCCCGCACCCGCCGGGGGAGGACGGCGCTTTTCAGGCGCGGCTGGCGCTTATGCACGCGCGGCTTGCAGCGCAGGCAGGAGGGGGCAGGCTGACGACCCCAGCGCAACACCATAGGCGTGACCCGCGTTCAGCGCCGCGATATTGGCGGCGGCCAAATCGGGCGCTTGGCAATTTTGCATTGAGCCAGTCAACCAGCGGCTGGCGGCGCGGCATCAACAGCATCGCAGAGCGACAGCCCCAGCAGCGCGACAGATCTGCAGCAGCGACAGCATCAGTCGCAGCGACAGCAGCAGCAGCAGCGACAGCGCAGCAGCAGCGACAGCTGCAGCGACAGCAGCAGCGACAGCAGCAGCGACAGCAGCACCGGTGGTGGCTCTCGATCATTGCAATCTGTGCGACCCGCTGCGGCTCTCGTCGATGAACGCTCGTGGAGACGCAGGCCCCTACAACTGCAGACGGCGCCATGTTGACAGTTGAGCTGCCACCTGCCATTGCAGACCCAGTATCATCTGTCGTCACTCACGAGAAGCAAGCGCAGCGTTCCGGGCGACGATAAGCTCAAAGTACCTTGCGGGGGTACTTTCGAACCCCAAATTTACAGCAAGCCGCCGGGATAATAAACACTCGTGTCACTTGGCAAAGCGCCCGTTCACGCGCCTCTGTGAGTGTATTCCTTCCACCTCCAAGAGCATGCACCTCACAGCATGCCGTTTTTTGGCATTAAGTTTGGTCTCCATCAGGCCTGAGGTCCTGCTACGAAGTGATACGTGAAGCCTGCAGCAACTGGTTTGATTGTTTTGGACCCAAGCCCTGTACGCATCAATGTACCACACGTCTTAGGCCGTATAGAGATCAGCAGCACTACCCCCCGAAAGCCGTTTCCTAATCCAAAAAATTTGATTATCCATGATGTAATCCTGCAATTAGCTGGGGGAAGAGGTGGGACGCAGCGCCAAGCATGGTGCTCAGGGCGATGTGGCGCCGATGACGAGAATGGAACTGATGACATCTGGTTTCTCCATGATTGGTTACTGCTGCTAGCATTGTAACGAGGATAGTTTATCTGTGGTAGGCGCTCAGGTTGCATGCAGGGTGGATAGTGTGCGCTGAGCGGGCCCGTGGGGCCGGGCAGGGGGGCGAATCCTGTCGATAGAGCTCGTGTGAAGGGAACGCTTCCAGATAATTTGGCTGGATTGATGGATCTCCTGCCCGTGCTTCGAACAGGTGAGGCAATAATTACTGGCGAGGCCGCTCGGTTACCGGTTAGGTGTCGAATTACGCTTCCCTCAGAGGCGCATCAACCGAAGAGCGCTGATCCACAAGTTACAAAAGCGTGGTCGCGTCGCAGAAAGGCGAAGATCGAGCGAGTGCGTCTCACGTATCCCATAGCATTGAAAATCGGCGTGCGGGCAATCGCATCATCATAGTGGACCGCTCACGACTTGCGAGCGCGTTGGATGCACCGCGCAACCGGCGCAGCACTGATTGCGCGGATCAACGGCCTCCGCGCCAATGGCAGCTGCTGCGCGCGTCCAAGGTGCTTCGCGATCGCTGCTGCCGCCACAGCGCCAGCGGCGCATTCAGCCGCACGGCTCCGCAGGCTCTGCTGCGGCGGCTGCCTTGAGTATGGAGATGTTCGTGGTCACGCGGAGCGAGCTTCTTCGGCGAGGATTTCGTATTCCTGCGTCAACTCGTAGGTCGACGGTGCCGGCCCCTGGTGGTCCTTGCAGGTTTCCTGCGCGCGATAGCGCGATTCGCCGATCCGTTCGATCGCGGTGAAATCGCAGCGGTGGTGATGCCGTGATATGTCCACGGCATCAGCACGCAAGCATGAAATTGGTCAACGGGCGCTGCCAGAATCTGCAAGGGTTCAGACGAAGGAGACGTGCGCAGCTGCACGGCGCGCAGCCCACTCGACACGGAAGCCGAACGCAGGACGTGCGGTGTGGCGACGCTTGCAGACCTCGTTCGCTCTTCGCTCCGTCTGCGGCCTGATCGCATCCCGATCGGCGAAGTCCGGGGAGCGGAGGCGCTCGAGCTTCTGAAGGCTTGGGGCACCGGTCGCAATATTGCGGCGTGCATGCTGCAGTGGTCTGCTTGCGCTGCAACACTTGCCAGTCCGGTGCTCGGCTAGGCAGAGGGCCGGCCGAGCCGGTTTAACGCGTCAGAATGATTGAAGTACGTGACGCAGCTGCGGGAGCTGCGCCAACAAGGGAGCAGCACAGCGCCAAGTTCAGTCAGTGCGTGGCTATTATATTTGATGTACCTTGGGCACTTGTTTAGGAAATTTAATGAGTAAATCAGAAATGACGCAATTGACGCAATTATGACGCAATTCAGCGCGCATTCCTAGCAGCCGTAAGAGTATAGAAAGCCCCCGCTCCCTTTTGCCCGCTGGATTGTAAAAGTTTTCTTTCAAGAAGTTCTTTTAAGTCTCGGGTAGCGGTTTCTCTCGAAACGTTATTTAACTTTTGGTATTCCCCATTCGCCCGGCGAGCTCCTGAAGGGATTCCGCGCACCTTGGCGGGCGCCACGTCTTTCCCACGAAACAGAGGCAGATTTTCGGTGCCCGGCGCGCCGTGATGACCCAGCTCGTCACTGCTTTTTGCTCAAGATACCGTCTCTTCTGAATTCAAACCTCAAGGTGAGTGTGGGCTGTGAGAGCATATGATGGCCTATGATAGGCTCTGCGGCGGGCCCCCATGGCGGCTGCGCAGGCGCGCAAGTCGCAGGCGCCTTTCCGCACCTCTCGCCGACACCATGCGCTTCCCGTCACAGCCCTGGTCTCGACAGCATGTCCCCACTGCCGGGCGGCAAGAGCGAGCGGGCTGTCGACGATCACGCGCGCTGCTCGCGCAGCAGCCGCTGACGAGATAGGGCGAAGACAGGTTGCTGGTCAGTCGCTGGCGGCCTCGAACAACGTATCCTCTCGCACCGGGTCGCGGGTGAGAATGTATTTTGAGCTTGAGACCAAGGACAAGGCCGGGGCCACGCGCCATTGCGAGGCGCAGGTCGGGTGAGCCGGTGATCACGATGACCCCCTTTGACCAGCAGCGTGCTAGTGACCGAGTGGGGTCGAGCGAACTTCACGCGTGATGACATATGACCGCTGCGATCGAGTGCATGGATGCGGTCACGTGCAGTGTTGTGTTCACAGCTGCTGGCACGCTCTGTGAGCCAGTTGGTGGTGCACCCATAATGACCGGTGCGTCGCTGAAGGAAGCTGGTACTCAGCATCGCTCATCCGGAGTGGGAGTGGCTCGCTAATCCTTTGCATATTTCCCCGTGTTCGACCAACAGGGTGTGTATCGACTCCGGCGAGCCGATCCGATGAATCGCGCCCAAGGGCGCGCCTAAAACGGGATACTCTCCAACTCATCGAACCCGAACGCGAGGTTGAGGTTCTGCATCGCCTGCTGCCTGCGCCGAGCAGTTGAAGTCTCGCCACCACCAGGCACGCGCTTGCCGACGCCTCGGCTGGACCCGGCTCGATATCGACATTGATGCCGTCCTACTGCCCACACGCGGCGCGTCCCCGACTATCTCTTCGCCGAATCCAATCAGGAACTCGGTGACGAGCCGATCGCGATCGAGCGCTATGTCAGCGAGGATTGGGCGAAGCTCGAACGCGAGAAGATGTGGCCGAGACATCATGGCGCAACAGCTATTCCCTGCGCGCGGTTGAGGCGCAGTCATCCGCGCCCTGGAGGGCGGCGCCGCCAACATGGTGCTCCAGCTGAAGCGTGAAAGCATGAGCATGAACGTGCATGTCGAGCCCAGGGACGGCGTGTCGCTTCGCCACTCGCCCATTGCGCCCGTCAATTGATCAAAGGACAGTCGCTACCTTGGCGTGAGGTAGTGTATCTCATGAAAGAAATTGGTGCTTTCGAAGGACAGCGCGCGGCTCTTTCAATTGCCTATTTCACTGGAGATTGCGACACGCTTGAGGGTGATTCAGCCTTGGATTTCGCCTACCAGAAGCATATCGATATTTGGGATCAAGCTGGCGTCTGAGGTTTTCGAACACGCAAAGCCGTGAATGGTGTCGGAACGCACCCATAGTGACGCCGCGATTCGGCATGTTGGACAACGTCATCGCGACCGCAGGAAGGGAAAAGCAGTTCGTCGCTGTCCCTTGCCTCCGTGCTAGCCGCGACTGGTAAGTCGGTAATCCTAGTGGATGCCGACATCCGCAATCCGTCGCTCAACCGCTATCTCGAAATGCCGAACGACAAGGGGCTTAGCCACTATCTTTCGGGGGATGACTCACTTGACGAAATGATTGCTACACTGCCGCAATTCGGTTTTGCGCTGATGACTGCGGGCAAGACGCCGCCGAATGCGGCGGAACTGCTTGGCAGCGATCGCTTTGTGGTGCTGATGGAAACATTCTGCTCCTATGCATGCTAGTGCTGCCTTCCTGCTGTGATTCGCTGACGCTGCCTTTGAGTGCGGCGTTGGTTGGGGCGCTGTTTATGAACCAACTGTGATGACGCAAACATAGGCAGGTGCTTGCTTTACACATTGTCAGTTGTCAGGCATCACTGACCGCGTGGTCTGGCTGATGCTGATGCTAAGGTATAGCGCCGCGGCCATTCCCGGCCACCCGATGGCTGGTGGATGACCAGCCAGACTCGCGACGGCGTTATCCGGGTGAAAAGCATTCCACGATTCAGTACGACGTCTGTTGCTATGTGAAACAGCCGCAATGATCATTTAATACTGGGCTGTCTGGCTGCTGAATGGCGCGATGCCCACCCAGCGATTCCAGCCATTGCACGCCCCCACTTCCCGCGCCTGTCTTGTGCATGAGATTGCGCTTGACAACCTGACTTGCTCCTTACAAAGCTCATCGTGCAGAGTTAGCAAGCGTCACTCTGATAAAAGACACACGGCTCGCTGGAACGAACGAGCCGCTGAAGCGGCTCGCGACGGTGGTCGACGGCCTAGCGGGTGTGTTTGCCACGATGTACCGCCACAGGTCTTTGGAGTGCCAGTAGCGCGCCTAGACGGTACGTGGGGTCGCTTCCGACCAGGCGCCGTCCAGGGTCACCGCGGCCTTGAGGCGCTTGATCACATGGCGTGCTGGAGAGGTGCGGCGATGTTCTTTCAAGGTCATGCCGTGATCATTAGCACGCAGGCTGACATCTCACCCGGTTTCCACCTGCCGCGTCGTTGCACTTATGCCCGCCCAAGCGCGCAGGCGCAGGCGCAGCTGCGTCCTGAGGCGCGCAGACATATGCGACAGCACTGCGGGTTCCAAGCCTATCCAGTCAATGGCGCGGACTGGTGGCCTCTACTTTTTGGTGGGCATCCGTCGTTGCGGAGCGCTCCGAGGTGCCGAACCGGCCGTGTGCGGCGAGCGCTTTGGTCGCTAGCTGAAGTACCTACCAGCAGCTCGCCGACGAAGATCGGCAAGGGTACTTTGCACCCGACGATACGGGTCTGGTAGAGACTCGCAGTGCACACAGCCGCAGGGGGAGGAGCAGCATCAACAGGCAGCACAGCAGCAGCTGGCCCCTCGGCGCGGCCTATTTGAGGGTGCGGCAGAGCTCTTCACTGGTGCGCGACGCGCGATGCAGCGGCGGCGTCACCTGCGAGTACTTTCAGCCATGGACGGCGTGCACGTGGCCGAGCAGGACGTCATGCGCCTCCAGCGGAAACCCCCTCGCCAAGCCCCATCGCCTCGTCGGGCAGCGGCCGGCATCAGCACGGCCTCGCCCACATTGTGCGCCGCATGATGCGCGGCGCACTCAGCAGCGCCGCCCGCGGTCACGCTCTGGCGAGGCGCTGCGGCGTCAAGCATCGCCGCAAACCCATATCGCCGTCGGCATTGGCCGCAGACGCAGTGCGCCAAGACGGCGAGCCGCCTGCACATATGCCGCGGGCGAGGTAATGCCTTGGCGCATCATCGCAAGTCAGGCGAACGCACATTCCCAAAGCGATTGTCGGGATGGTTCACCGTCTGCATCATGACAGCGGCCTGTGGAAGGAGCACCCAGACCTGCAGCCAAAACCCAACAGCCTATCAGGCTGCGGCATCGGCGTCGGCATCGGTGTGATGAGGCGTGCAGTACCTGGGGCCACGACCGCGATGGCCGGTTGTGCGTGGCTTCGGAAATGAAGGCGCTGGCGCCGATCTGCGCCGACGTGGCGCAGTTTCCGCCGGGCCACTATTACGACAGCATGCTGGATGACGGAACCGGGGCGGGCTCCGCGCTGCGCAAGTACTACGACAGGCCGTGGCGCGCGTATGCAGCCGTGCAAGGCGTGGACGCCCTGGCGAAGCAGAACTCAGCAAGCCCCGAGAATGGTTGTCGCCATGAGCTGTGGCAGCGCGGGGCCGCTCACTGTGGAACGGTTGTGGTTCTGAGCGTGCACAAAGCGCAGGACCTGCGATGTGTTCAGGCGTGAAAGTGATTTGGGCCTTCTGGCAGTCAAGATCGGGCTCAACGTTGCGGCGATTGGCTGCCGCGGACTGGAAGAAACGACGCTGTTTCGAGGCATACTTACGAGCATGCATAAGACGCATCATGGCAAGGTGATCAATCGACCGCATCTGCGATGTTGCAGCAGCTCTGTTGCCAGACGCCGAAAAGACAGGAACAGCTGGGAACCGCCTTCGCTGAACGTTTGTCGACGCTCTCTTCCAACTCAATTTGCCCGACAGCCGCTTCGAATATACCAAGGCGCTGAGCGGAGTGGGCGAACTGCTTGCGCGCCCAAATGGGCCCCAGTGGAATCGTACCCGGCCTCCTACAATGTGGCTACCCTCCTCAGCGTCGCCAATGCCAACTGCAACGGTGGCATCGCTGAGGCACGCGAACATGCCGTCGCCATCGCGCTTGAATTCCGTGACGATCGACCGCCGTACAATAGTTGACCGGTGGATGCGGAGGAAGGCGTCCGGATCGAGCTTCGCCTGCAAGTCGCCAAGAGTGCTGCGCAAGAGATAGGATTTTTCCCGTCCATATTCGCACATAATCATCGTCGCCGCGACGCCAGCGATCATCGGCACCGGCACCATGCGGCTGCTTCCGACTGCGGGGACGCGCCAAAGCGGTCGTCCGCCGCTGGGCAGCGCGGGACCGTGGGTGGACAGCTGCGTGCGCCATTGTTCAACGCGTGCACTGCGGCAAAGGGCGGCGGCGTGTGCATGATCGGCCTGCCCGGGCACCTGGACATCTACGAGGAGTCATGCCTGGCGATGCTGTCGTGCATGGACGGCGGCGGCAGCGCCTCATCGCGTGGCGCAGCACCGACGTTGACGAGCTTAGGGAGCCAGTTTCGGCCCGGAACCGCTTGGCTGCCGCGCAATCCCGCGGCCATTTGTCGATCGCGGTGGCCCTGCCAGCTTACGCGGTCATCGGCGAGCCGCTGGTGCAGGCAGATCCGACCCTGTCGATGGACGCATGGGCGCCCAACCACAGCCTAGGTGGCGGCGGCGGCGGTTCAGGGGACGCGAGCGAACGAGCGGCGATTTTGACCGCGAGATACTGCACCGGTGCGCGCCTCAAGTGCGGCACAACTGTGACTGCTTGACCTCAGATGCATCGTCAGCGAACTGCCGTCGCCGACGATCAGCAGCGGCACGCCCTTTTGATATTGGAAGCGGATCTTGCCCGGACGCTTCAAGGTCAGCTGGCCGCTCAGCCGCTGGCCGTTGCGGTCGGTCTGCACGAAATCGGCGGTCATCGAGCTGGTCGATTTGAGATGCGACTGTACCGCCGACAGCGTGCCAGACGATTGCGGTGCCTCACGGGCTGGCGCGGCGGCGCGCACTTGGGCAGCCTTCCATCTTGCTCGCCCTGGATGATTCAAGGGGATTGCGCGAGAGTGCGGATGCGTCGGAGCTCACGTACGTTGCCCATTTCATGGGGCATGGGTTCCTGCAGGTCGAGGAGGCGTACAAGAAGCTCAAGTCTTTTATCGCAATAGAGCAGCGGTCTGTGTATGCGCGCAGACTTATCGTGGCAGGCCGTTATCTATTTAATGGACACCTGTTGGCTGTGGGTATCGGTACTTAATTTATTTATGCCGATATACTATATAGCATTAATCTTTAAATAGCCTACTTTCATTGTTCCAGCATAAAAGCTGTTTCCTATGTTATGGCACCTATTTGCCCTGGCTAACCGACCTCCTCGATATGCATTTGTTCCTTGAAATTGTGTTTTGCGCCACAGCTGTAGATGACCTCTGTGTGACCAAGGTAGCTAACCGTTCCTTCACCATTACTGTCTACTATAATTGAATTAGCCTGACGCACACAATCATTACATATAATTCCGTGTACTCCTGTAATCAACAACTGTACTCTGCCGCTCATGCTGCCGGTGAAAGTCGGCTCCTTTCAGGCACAGATTACCCTTTTGCATGTCATAGCCCTGCCATTGACGGTATCGGGAATTATTTCCACTTGACTATCGATGAATTATGAAGTGACCATTGCCGAAGCAAAACAGTTTCTTGAAGCGTCAGGTCGGTCGGCCGCTGCTGGAGCTATCCAGGCATCATGGGATTGTCCAGTGAAGGACGAACTTTGGTGACTGAGGTTCGTGAAGCTACCGGCGCGTTCAAAGCAGGCGTGCCGCAACCGCCAATTTCGGCTGACCCGCTCTGGCGCAATTTCGACCTCATCTTCGGAGCGCGGCGAAGTTTGAAACCAAGTTGTGGAAATTCCGATTCGGTACCGGGCCCGTACCTACGGCGAAACCAACATGTTCGCGGTTTCGTCACGGCTGGCTCCTGCTGAAAATGAGTGGGGGTTTGTCTGGAGTCGCGCCTAATAGATAAGACGTTGAAATCCGTCTGTCGCCCATCCCGAAGCCATCTGCAACATACAAAGACATTTGTAGCATCGTAGATGGTCGTCCGGTTAGCGCGGAAGTAGTGGCCACCGTCCAGTCCGATCAAGCCGATGCCGGCATCTTAGGGCGTCCGCCGCAGAGCCGCACAGCCACATCAGGACGTTGCGGCGTTAACACTCTTTTAACCTTATCGACTCGTTAACATCGTCCTAGCCTCGGCTGCATGGACTCGGACGATCATATCGATATTCGCACCCTGGTTCGCGAACACGGGGCACGGCAAGCGCGGCATGAGGCTCCGCGGACTGGCAGGGTGAATTGCGAAGCATCGCATCGTTCGGCGTTGCATCAAGGCCCAAACACTCGCAGGGTTGGTATTCTGGGTGGGGATGAACTTGCCATGCAGTCAGGGTCACCAGGCAACACCACGCAGGGAGGAGAGCATGTCATCCCTTGGCCCGACTTAGGCCGCAAAAAACAGTTAATCAAATATAAAGGTACATCAGTCTACCCTTCCGCGATTTTCGAACTGGAACTGCATAATAAAGAAACCTGGATCGAAAACTACCTGATCGGCATTCACCAGAATAGTGAGCTGCAGGACGAGATCCGTATCCAGGTAGTGAGCAAGCTCAGCACGTCCCCGAAGCACTGCAGCACTGAGCTGACCTTGGCCTCAGACCTAAGAGGATGCAACAAGGGTGGAAGCTGCACGGCCAGGACAGAGTTTCAGTATTGCTGCTGTCTAGGGTTTAGGGTTTGGAGTTTAGAGTTTAGTGTGGGGAGTTAGGGTTTAGGGTTTAGCATTTGAACCCTAAACCCTAAACCCTAAACCCTAAACCCTAAACCCTAAACCCCTGAACCCTAAACCCTACACCGGGGGTCGTTTGGGGCAGACTATGCCCATTGTTGACTCAGGATTTGAATCTGTGGGCGTGGTTGGCCACCTTGCGGCATGACCCGCAGGCGGAGTTTCGGGCCTAAAAGTGACGTTAATGATCACTGATGCCTGA
>NNCB01000621.1:0-15656 GCA_002317545.1 Scenedesmus quadricauda | reverse complement strand
GCTTAGTCTCCTGACCCGTTCACGTTCAAGCCTCTCTAGAGCTGCATAGCCCATAGCATGCAGAAAGTACCGCTCCGTCGGGATCAAGTACCCGTACGTAAATATCTTTGGTTTCTTGGTTGGTGAGCGGTTTTCGGGCAGGTCAAAGAC
Organism: Scenedesmus quadricauda; assembly: GCA_002317545.1. NCBI lineage: Eukaryota > Viridiplantae > Chlorophyta > Chlorophyceae > Sphaeropleales > Scenedesmaceae > Scenedesmus > Scenedesmus quadricauda. Next base: position 15,506 of record NNCB01000621.1, on the reverse strand, counting down.
AAACTTCAATCTACCCGCTTTGCTTTGTAGGCATCATTGCCCCGTTTTAACCCATTGATCGCCATGAGACTGAGTTTTTCAGTTGCTGTTTGTACGCATGTAATGCCCTATCGATAACACCTTAACATGGTTCCGCAAACCCGCAAAAAGGGCCCCGCACCCCGCACACATCACAGCACTTTGGATCGTCGACAAGAACGGAGGCATAGTTCGCATGCAGGGGGAAGGATGCAACGCAGGGGTGTCGCCATCGTGATCGTCTGTTTGTTGGCCGCGGCTGCACTGCCACCTGCGCCAAGGGGCGCCCTGCTCAACCAGCTTCGAGGGCCGAGCCCCACCTTCTGCTGCCGCCACTCCGCCCACGCAGTGCTCCGCGCGATCTGCTCCGCACGCCGCTGGATCGACGCCTCCCACCGCTCCTGCTTCGCCCGCGACCGCAGCCAAGCCTCCTTCCAGGACTGGTCCGCGAGCTTCATCTGCTTGGCCCAGCCGCGGCAGAACCTGCGCCCGCCCCCATGGCCGGCAAGGTTGGTGAAAAGGGGCAGCGTCAGCCTCCATCCGTGGGCCCCTCAGCGGGTGCGCAGAGATCGCCAGCCTGCTGGCTGGAGATGCCACTGCAGCCGCTCGCGAGCGCCTCGCCGCCGCGCACTTGCCCTCTCCTCGCCCCTGAAGCGCACAAACCACAGTGCCCCCTCCCCTCCCTCCGAGCCGCACCTCCTGCGGTTAGCCGCGGCATCTGCGAGTTCGATATACTTTGTAGTCCTTGAGGTGTGCCCGTGGCGGCGCTGCGGGATATGGCTGGGCTTGGGCCCAGGCGTCCTGGTCGACTGCGCAGAGTGCCACCTTGATGGAGGACGGCATTTTCACCGCCGGCTTGCCAACCGCGGCCGCATTCTTGATGGGACCAGCATGTCGGCAAGAGGGATCAGCATGCTCATGCTGACACTGCCGCTGATGAGTGCTGGCGCTCTGCTGCTGCTGCTGGCCGAAGAGGGCTGGTGTGTGCTGCCGCCATCTACCGCATGGCGATGTTGCGGCAGGCACGCAGCACGATTGAACGCCCGCTTCACCCAGATCGGCCAGCTGCGTCCCAACGCGCCGGTGAAGTATCGGCAGGGGCCTGAGTACTCGTGATCTGCCCGCAGCACTTCTATGGCTGGCTTACAAACTATAGTTGCACAAGCACGATCAGTGTTAAGTGACCGTCTACGAAGCGGAATGGACCTGCACCTCAGTAGAGGTCTGTTGATATCGTCTGGTTTCGTTCTACTATTGTTGGCTCAACGGCAATAAGTGTGGCTGGTCACTCCGATGCACGGACAGGCTTCACCACCATCTCTGCCTTCTGTCGACTGCAGCAGGGCACCGACCCTGCACGGGCAGCTACGAACGCTATCTGGTCAACGGCATGCGCAAGGAACTGGGATTCCAGGGTGTTCCGGTGCGCCTCAATTTCCGCAATTCGCGCAATCCCTACGATGAGTGACGCATCGACGCTGGTCGTCGATGCGCGCGGGATGCGTTGCCCCTGGCCAGCCTGAGGCTGCCATCTTGGATGGCAATGGCAGATGGCTCCCAGCCCAGCAGGGGGCGGTTAATAATTTATGATGAGTGCAAAGATAAAGCCTATTGAATCAGTGGCATATGATACGGCAGTAGACCTGTATGATGAACCAGAACGCAGAATATTGCAAGGAAGTGTCGCTTTGAAGGAAGTGTCGGTTCAGTCATAAGATATAACAACAGCTAAGGACGCACACAGGTGACAAAAGTACCTGAGAAATTCTCACAATAAGTGTTATTTTTGCGCCATTTTCAATGGCCCAAGGAGCTTATTGGGGCCAAGGCGCTCAGTACGGTCGTTAGATCGGGTCGCGCATGCCCTCAGCCTCTCCTATCTCAGCTATTCCCGACCGCCCAGCTCCAGCGCAGTCGACAGTCCGCGAATATGCGCCCTGCCCGCTGGTCTCTCAGATGCCACTCTCGTGCAGAAGACCCCTGCAGCACGCGCGTGCAAGGCCGCATGCGCCCAGCCCGACGCTTTCTGCCCCTCGACGACCCTTATGCCGGAGTGGTCGTTTCATGATTGAAGGCAGCCGAAGTTCGTTGGTCACCGCGATCGACGCCGCCAGCGCGTCCGCGATCGCCGCCTTGAGCGCAGAACGGCCGAAGGAGCGGCGCCGCGCCAGTCACGCCGACCTCGACGAGTCGCCAGCGAGACGGCTGCAGCGGCGGCCGACGACGCTGACGGCGATGTTGATGTTGCGCAGGGGACGCCAGCAGTTCGGCAGTTCTTGGCGTGCTGCTCGTACCTGGGCGGGGCATCGACGGTTGCGACAAGCGGCGGCGGTTGATCACATGATTGGCAAACTGCGCCCCAAGGCCGCCAGCTTCAGGTATTGTTGGTGATTTTGGCGAGAAACGGAAAGCAGCTGGCAGCCCTGTAAGCGGCCACGAACCAAAGCGACCTCGACCTCGACATGCATCGAGCTGCGCCCCACCTTGGCGAGCGGGACTACCTCGCCGGTCCCTGCCCGCGCATCGCGCGTTCGTGTTGAGCATCTCGCGTCCGGGCAGGACCGGAACATGGATCCGCCAGCCGAGCCGCGAGCGGCAGAGCGACCAGCCCAACCTCAACCGCCGTGCCGCGCAGCACGTGGGCCGCGTATTCCCCCTGGAGCAGCCGATCGTCGCCGGACGCGGGCGGGTCAAGATCGGCGATGCGTTCTGGGTGGTCGAAGGGCGCGCACCTGCCGAGGCGGTGCGGCAAGCCGGTGCGCGTGCAGCGCACAAGCGGGCGCGTGGCGCGGCTCGCTTCGGCGCGTGCGGTCGCGGGGATGCGTGAATGGGCGCGGCGCACTGCTCCGGCATGTAGACCTGCGTGGGCATGATCGGGGACCCGTGCTGTCCCGGCGCGCCCGCAAGGCGGCGCCGCTGTTGCGTGGCTGGGGTGCGGCGCCTGGGCGACAGGCGGATCCAGCTTGTGGAGAGTGTGGGGGGGTGCAAACCTGGTTCTCAGCATGCGTCGGGGTCGGGGCAAGCTGATTTGTGTCCAGCCGTGTGAGGCTGCGCCAGCAGCTGCCGTGAGCTCCCCGGTGAAGCACCTGAGCCGTTCGGGCCGTGTACGCTTCTGCAAACCCCCTGACGTCGCCCGCCTTACGCGGGAGGCGCTCCTCCGGGCCGTCTTCTGCCCACGGCCCTCTGCCATCACTCACTCAGGCCTTGTGCAGGCTGTATCGAGGGGTCCCGAAGGGTGTACTGGGGTCGCAGCGCCACGAATCGCACGCGCAGCGAAGAGCCGTGAGGCAAGTCGTTCCGGTACTCCGCGATCACACGGAGCGAGCAGAGCCGCTTGGTGGGCCAGGTCTCGAGCGTGAAGCGCGCGGGGAGCGATCCAGGCGTAGTTCGCGAGCGTCTCCTCGTTGAAGTAGAGCCCACAGATACGCGCCGATGAGGGGCACGACGCCGGTGATGTCAGGTCCCAAACAGGCCAGGTTCAAATAGGAGGACCGCCACCTGCGGCACCCCCGAAGGTGCCGCACATTGGCCCGCACGTCGTCATGCGCGCGCATGGTGCTTTGTGCGGATCCCACAGGCCTCCCATCACCCACCGCACCTGCATTGCTGCGCAGATTTTCGGCAGCGCGTTCATGATCTCCATCCGCGCCGCAAAAAAGGTGGGTAGCTACCACCAGTTCGGGGACTCTTGTGCATCGGGGGCTTCATGATGCCGGATGAGCGTCGGTGACGCGCGGGTCCAGCCGATGCGCGTGGGGGTGGAAACACGATCAGGTGGATGTCACTGGTGACGGGCAGGTCGAGGGTTCGGTTTGCCTCTTTTAGTTTTCGGGTAAGGTCTCGGATCGGCCTGGCTGGGCGAGAGGTTGCCCGAAGGTGATGGCACGTGAATATATCCGCGTTCGCGACCTGATGATATCGGTTGATCACCGAATTGGGCGCACTCCGTTCATCACGCTGATCGCGCTCTTGAACGAAGTGCCCGCGAGACCCTCGAAATAATTGCCGCGGACGATCTGATCGCGGTTGATCACCCGTACGCCGCCGGTGTCGGGGACGTTCTTGCCAAGGAAGATCTCCGTGCGCTGCCGGGGCCGTGTAGGCCGCTGGGAAGCCGCCCTTGCGCTGACGTCACCAGAGCGAATGGCGGCCGCTGGTCCAGCAGGATCGCCGCGGTCGACCTGGGCACGTGATGAGGAGAAGCGGGAATGGTGGGCTTGGGGGCGTCCTCTTGAGGGGATGGGGCGCAAGAGGCGAATATGCGGCCTTGCAGCTGCTTTGCGATGGAGACATCAAAAGGCCAATAAGGGCAGGCATAGGGGTCATATGATGTCGCCTGTCAAACAGCAGCGCGCACTGCACGCGTCACGGCGGCCGGGTGCTGCGTGGCGTCACCCCTGCCTTACGCTGACGCCGTGGTGGCAACTCCGACGTGGGAGGGGTCCACAAGGTTTTCGGTCAGAGTGTCAAACGACACCGCCACGTCACTGGCGGTTGACAGGTAGAATTTGTGCGATGTTCACGCAGTCCTGACACACTCTAACCCTGTCTCACCCGAATCTAGCGCCGTTTGCGCCCGCGTTCCACCTCGGCGCGGGCCACCAGCGAAATATCCTGGGCACGGATCCAGTCGGGCGAGCCTTGGGACAGACCCTGCATCGCCACTTCGGCATTACGCAGCGCCAGCGCTGCCTGTCCACCCTGCGATATAGCCGTCTGATGCCTCCTCACCGCGGAACACACGTGCGCCGGGGCACCCAGTCGCGACTCAGCAGGTCTGGCGGCACGCTGGCGGGGGCTGTGGCGGCGGACTCGATCCGACGCAGTGGGGCCGGCCTCGCTCGACCATCGGGGCCTAGACAGCTCCTACTATGGCCATGGGCTGGAAAGCATGTAGGCGCAGTAACAGACCGTGCGCCTGCAGGAAGGACGGCAGGCTGAGTTCACCGTCTTTTCGGGAAGGAAGCTGGGGATGGAGAAGATGATACCGAGCAGCAGGCTGATGCTGATGCTGATGGTCTTCCAGCGCGGGAGGCAGTCTAGAAATCCGATAGCAACGCATGGGTGCCGGGCGAACGCCGCCACGCGCGTCAGTCGTTGGCGGGCGCCACCGGGCTGGAGAACGTCGGCGAGGGCCTTGTCGATCGAACCGTAACGTTCGGGTGGCACCGCGCCCTTGCCGTCATAGGCCGCACCATCTCGGCGAGTTCGGTCGGGTGGAAGATCGGGTCGGCGGGCGGGTTGAGTTGACGAGTCAGCAGCGATGGTGGTGGGCCAGTTGGCTACGCCTGGCCTCTTTTGTAGGTGGGAGTGGGGTTGTGCAAAGGCCGCCGCGGCTGGTTGTGAGCAGCGAAGCTGCAAGTGTCGCTTCCCCCTGGCTGTGGTGTGCACTCATTCGATGTGGGTCTGCAAGTGGTGCCGAGGGCATGCACACCTTTGCTGTCCTTGGGCAGCTGTCGCGCCGTGGCAGGCGGCTGATCCAATGTGGCCACCACTCAGGGAGTGTTCCGCGCCCACCCGCCTGCACATGAGGGTGCCGTCGCCGTGCAGGCGCCCTTCACTCAGAGGCGCCAGGCGGTGGTGGCACGCGTCCTGTGGGAAGATTGAGGCAACAGCGTCACTCAGGCTAGCGGGCTGACGGCAGCTGACCAATTGCGTCATCCTATTACGGCACGAGCGATCAACTCAACATCGAAAGTTCGTTCGGCCGCACCTTCCCGCGCTTCTATATCCGCGGGCTCGGCAACACCGATTTCGACCTCAACGCATCGCAGCCGGTCAGCCTCGTCTATGACGACGTCGTGCTCGAAAATCCGATCCTAGGAGCTGCACCGCGTGGGCTTTCCGCTGCAGGCTCCCAGCAGATCGCACGGTACCTGTGAGCCGCAGAGCGCGATCGTTGAATTGATGTAATTCCCAATGGATAACACGCGTGTGACGCCAGTCACTTCGATCGGCTGGTTCACGACATTGCCACGCAGATGGATCTGCCCTGATCATTCGTTGCCGAATATATGAGAAACTTGCCTGCGGGCCCTTCGCTCTGGCAACTTTCGATGATCACCGGATCGGGGCCGTCGCCGCTGATCTCGAACATTCTGGACGTCTCGCTCGTAGTCGAAGGCCCGCGGCGCATTGGCTGATCCGCATGAAGCCGGGGGTGATCAATTTGAAGGCGACGCCCTGCAGCTGGTCAAATCCGATGCGCTCGAGCCTGACCGAGAAGTCCGGGCAGCGTGTCGCAGTGAGCTTGCGTGGTGTCCGTGTCAGCACGAGCTCAGGCGCGCGACTGCCCCTCACCTGCGGCGGTCTTGGGCTCTGCACCGCATGCGCGCACTCCACCTTATGCCGTTGTGGACCCCCGCGCCGCTGCAGCGCCACAGCCGTGCCAGGCAGAACGACGAGCACCGCCGTGCACATCAGTGGGGCGACCCGTGGCGCGGCTGGGGCATGGCCGGCCTTGCTCGCACCAATCCTACTCGCATGTACAGGATGCCATGATTGCAGTGCAGGTGATACATGCGGCTGTACAACACCGATGGGCGATCGGGTGACACTGCAGCACGCCTTTCAAGTATGACGCGGACGTCAGCGAGGCTTGATATCATAACACCGCCTTCTTGCATTCCGGCGTGCCTAGGTGCACTTCACGACCTGGAGTCAGTTCGTCCGTAAAGTCGACCTCGAGCACCTGGTGCGCGTGCCGTGTGCTGCTGCGCGCGGCCAGTTGCGGGTGACCTGCAGCGCTGTGTTGTGGCGGCGCGCTCCCTGCTGTGGTTGTGTGCTCCCGCAGCCACCAGCCTGTGTGTGACACCGCTATTTTTACCCCGCACGCGCCTGCGCACCCCCCCTGACCTGGGAAAGGAAAGATGCTGTGCCAAGCCTGCGTGCGCTCGCGCTCCGCCCTGCGCGACTGCGCAGCTGCCGGCAAGGCTGGGCCTGCGGGCTGGCCTCGGCACAGCTTCGCAACCAGCGCCACTAACCTGGCAGCCGACAACCATTGCGCTGAATGTCACTGTCCCCAAATATGCCGCTGCCTATACTTGGCTTGTCTGGAACTGCCGCAGCGGCAGCAGCTCGACAGCTTCGGCCGGTCGCCCATCGAAATGCATCACGCGGTACTGCACATCTCACGAAATCGCCATCGCATGATAGTGCAAAATCAGCATCCGCTGCGGCGCACTGGACGCGCGGGGCATGGTTTCCAAGCGCCTTCTTGCAGCCACAGCGTTCAGCCGAGCGCACGCGGTAGTTATTGTAGGCCGGCAGCGCGATGGCGGCCAGGATGGCGATGATCGCAACAACGATCATCAGTTCGATCAGGGTGAAGCCCTTCTGGGCGCGGCGAACGTTCTTCATGGTGTATCCCCTAGCATTCAATGGAGTATCACCCTCGGAGGTTGGGCCTTCATTTGCCACGCGTTGCCCCCACAATAAATGTCGACTCCGAGGAGTTCGCGTTGGCGGCCTCCATCACTGTGTGCAGGGAGGCCCCGACCAACTATCGGGCCGATGGTGGCGCAGCATTGCAAGGCTGCAAAGGACTGCGCACAGGACACAGAGCGAGTGATTTCCGCCAGCCAAGCCAAAGGATGCTGCCAGTGTGCCATGGTCACGTCGCAGACAGGCGGTGCACGCCGGATCGCATCGCCGATCTGCGTCCAGCAAAAGCAGCAGTGGCGGCGCAAACAGCTGCGTGCAGTGAAGTGACGAGATTCTCACCTTCTGTACGTACATGCAACACAATGGGGTTTGCGGGTGATGCTGCTCGCACGGCAGCAGCATAGGATCTTGGTATAAGCAGTATGCCCACACCAGTACCGGAATGTGTACAGGCAATGACCCTCTCAACAACTACGGTGCAATGGTTGATGCACAAAGCAACCCTGGTATCATCGAATTTGAAGGGCAAATAGGCGATACTCTTCACCAACACATGGCCTGACGCATGGCCCTGCTGATAATCACAGCAGGCAGACCGCGCGGTACTTGGACGCACGACGTCGCAAGGCGGGGTGTCGATGCGCGTCAAAGCACGGCTGGTGGAGGGACAAATGTCACTCGGAAGCAAGTCGGTGTGAATAAGAAGCAAGGTGTGAGGCGCCAGTGCACGCGGGCGCCTTGCCAATTGTGCAGCGTGTCCCAGGCCTCGGAGGCCGTACTGGCACCCACACACCATCCCAGCATACCAACATTGGTTGCACTCCAATCTGGTTTTCGTCTCTTGCTCCCTTGCCGATCAGCCAGAGGCAGGGCTGGCAAGCGGCCAACCCACCACGCATCTGCATGGCAGCCCCTGGCTGATTTTGCAGCGTGGGACCAGGATTGACCAACTGTCTGACAAAGTGTTCAGTGCTCGGAGTGGTCGTACTCGTAGTAAATGAAGAGCTGCCTGAACTTCAGCAGGCCAGCCACGACCGCCGCCGCCACAGCGCCCGCGCTCCCGCATTGCCCCAGAACGGCATAGCAGCGGCGCCGCGCCCGTCACAGCGGCCGCGACGACCGCGCCGAGCGAGATGACGCCACGGCGGCGATGACGGCGATCGCAAGGTTGAAGTTGCGGAGGGCCACCAGGAGTCGGAAGCAGGTCGTTGGTGCGGCTCGGCGAGGATGAAGACATGTTGGAGCAGCGCTTGTAATGTAAGAGGCGAGCATGATCGGCCCACAGTGAAGCATCCCGACCTTTGCAGATGGCTTTTTGCGTTGGGGCAGCAGAGACGCAGGAGTGCACCGGTCATCCAACAGCCACACTGGACTTGGTCAGTAGCCAGAGCCCAGAGCATTCCGCGGCATGCGCTGGCAACTGTGCAACTTGATCAGCAGCTCAGGAATCGCTGCAGATGCCACATGCCCCCAACCTGTCAAGCATCTCGCGATTGGGCAGGACCGAGCCCCAGGTCGGCCGCCGAGCGCGGCAGGACATGCAGGGCGCTGCCAAAATCGTCCAGCCACCGCCGCCACCCGATGTCGTCCGCGTGACCTGCAAGGAAGAGGCGCGGGCAGATATGCGTCGATGCTGGCGTCCAAGACCCCCGAGCACAGTTGTTTTTGACGCATGGCTGGAGAGCCGCAAGGACAGGCGCAGGGGCAGAGCGACCGGGTCATTCGTGCAGGTCCTGGAAAGAGAACGGATCAGCGCCAAGGACTGACCGGGCACGGAGGTGAATCAGTGGGCGCTGCCGCCCGATTCGGCATGTGTACTGCTTGGGCCAGACTCAGCGACCCCGCTTGTACAGCCGGCGCTCCCTGGGTGCGGGGGAGGGGGGGAGAGCGCACGGGTAAAATAGGTCATTGCGGCACGCTGGGTCAACGCAATCCACCTGTGCAAGGTCTCGACACATTTGCTCACTCCAAACATGCTGAATGGAGTGACGAGACAGGTTGGAGGGCCGGCTTTGGGGTGGTGAGCGGACGCAAGACCAATCGCCGGAACGAGGTTCTAGCTCAGTTGCGGTGTCCACATTTCACACAGGTGCCATCACCTCGCCCGGTGAACAGCCATCGCATCGGCTTATGGAGATAAATGCGGCTGCATTGCTCGCACAGTAGGAAGGTTCCCAGCACTCCGGCAAGCGTCATGCCAGCGAGCAGCAGGTAAATGTTGCCCCAGATGGCGCCTACCAGCATCACGAGTGTGGAGGCTATTCAGCGGGGAACACAATAAGAGAGGAGAAAGAGATCTAAGGGGTTATGAAGACGGTGCCTTCAGGCCCACGTGGGGCATCAAGCGCTGGTACGGCAGCTGGCTGCTCCACTCGGTGGTACGGCAAACAAGCCTGCGAATTTGTGCCCGAGGGCGCGCGCTGCGGCTGTCCGCCCTGGCACGCAGCGCTTGGCGGCCGACCAGATCCGCCTGGGCAATGCGTGGTGCTGGCCGGCGGCACCGAGTCGATGAGCATGGTGCCGATGATGGGCAACAAGGTGGCGCTGTCGCCCAGCGTGTTCAAGGACGACCATGTCGCCGATCATGTCATGGCATACACGCGGGTCGAGCCGACGCGCATGGAAGGTGGCGACAGCGGAGGTGCACGTCACCTTCGACTGGAACAGCGCATAGGCGAGCTGGTTGAGTAGCGCCGGCCGGTCCTGCGCATTGACCTCGATCACAGTGAAGCGGTTCGACGCCTTGTTGTGACCGGAGTACATGTCGGTACGACGCAAGCGATGCATGCTTCACGATCGACGTGCACCCAGACAAGGTAGCAGGGCTGCGCGATGCACGTCCAGCCTTGCCTCAGCTGCACCTACAGAAACTGGCCAGCTAGCGAACAAACAGGAATAGCAGACTTAAACGATCCCCGGCCTCTATGGATCGTATGAAAAGCGATATGAGCGGTGCCGCGGTAGTGACCGGTATTATGTATGCCGTAGCTATGCTGGACCTGCCCTTGCATGTGATGCGCCGCTGATCCCCGCCTGAGCGGAAAAGTCGCGGCGCCCTGCGAATGAATGTTGTGTGCTGGGAGTGAGGAGAAACGAAATGTGTAGCAGGGTATCCAGCGAAGTACTTGTACTGAAATACTAACGATACCCGGAAGAGGCAATGAAAAATGAGATCGAAGGTAGGGTAGTTGTAGCGTTTGTGGTGAAAGAGATGGTAGTCCAGATAAAGTCAAGAAAAAAAGTGTGATGGTCGAGTTGCTGAGTGTCACAGGCGTCACCGCTGACTACGATGACGCCGTGGTGGCTGAACTGGACGTGGGAGGGGTCCACGACGTCACGACCAGCGAGCCAAATTAACCAGGCACTCGCTTACGGTAATGAGCAGCATGGGCCAGCATGACGGCACTACCGGCACCATCAATATCGCTTTATCACAACCGGTTTCGGAACAGGACCTGAAAAAGCTGATCGAAATAAGTCCTAAAGTAAATTTTGAAGTACAGGCTACTGACGGCGGTTTCAATATCAGCAGCCAAGATCGCTATCAAGCAACACTACACTGGACAAAACAATGGCCGGCGCATATGGCGCCTCCGCCTGGCCCTCGTCCCAAACCCCGTGCCTCCGAGCTGCTCACCGCTGGAACCAGGTGCCCTTGGGGACCCAGTCGCGCTCAGCAGGTCTGGGGCCAGGCTGATGGGGGTCTTGGCGGCGGACGCGGGAGTCGGGGGCCGGCCTCGGCCGGAACACAGGATCGAAACAGCTCAGGCGAAAGGAGCTGCGATTGCACATTTACGGAGTCGCGTTAGGGGTTGATGGTTCAGCGGAAGGCATGGAGCAGGCCAGCGCGAGCAGACAAGGGTCGCACGGACTCTAACTGCAAGGCAGAGCGTCGCGTTTGAGACAGCATACTTCTAGCAGTGGGCTCTCTCCTCGCACGTGGCCTCACGCCCTCACGGTGCTGCCATCACGCCGTACGTAGCGGCGCTGGGCGCCTTCCTGCGAGGGGTAGCGCTTGACGCAGGCTCGGGCACTGCCCGTGGCGGTGGCGAGGGCCTTGGGGTCTGCCATCTGGGGGATGCTCTTGCAGGCGCCCTTGCCGTCAAAGGTCCAGCCGTGGTAGCTGGTAGGGAGTTGGGGGCGGGGCCGGGCCGTTAATCGGTTAAGTGGTAGTATCAAACGCGCACGCATGAGTGGGTCCGGCAGTGGTATGCAACGGAGTGGCGCAGCCAAAGCACAGCCGGGTGTGCGGGGCGTGAAGGTGACTGCCTACGTAGCCAACGGAGCTACCCTAAGTACCACCACCGACAGTACGGGTGCATACAACTTTACCCTTGCCAATGGACTACAGGTGCGCCTTGAGTTCAGCGACCTCCCCTTTGCTTCCTACTCGGGGGGGGGGCAACGCCGTCTGTCAGTTGCAGAACCTGACGCAGATTACGGCAGGCTTAAAGAAACCGGCGAAATCCTGAACCAGGTACTTCGCAACTACGACCAAACGGGCCTGGTACTACGCAGCACCCTGGAAAGCAACCAGGCCAACCTCACCGCCCTGACCGGCAACCTAAGCAAACTCACCGCCTCGCTGATCGAAACCGAAAAGGAGCTCAAGCCCATCACTGCAAGGCGGGTACTTTTACGGGCTGCAGGCTCTCCAGCAGGGCCGCAGGGCCTGCGAGCGCAGGACCGCGACGCGGGGGGGGGGGGGCGCGCGAGAATGTCGCAGTGCAGCTGTTTTTTGTTGCCAGGGCACAAGGATCGGAGGGCGGCACTTGCCTTGCTGCGGTTCACTGGTGTGCCTAAAGAGCTTCTGCACCAATGTGACAAATGCCGGGGAGATTGCACCAGAGCGGCAACGACCACATGTGAGGTGGGCCTCACCAGTTCTTGTACCAGTTGACACTGCTCCGGCTGCTTGGGCGCAGGAAGCGGCTCGAAAATCTCCGGCGCATAAGCGTAATTGCGCGTGGGCATGTAGCCGCAATCTCACAGCGAGAGAACTATGAAAGGCTCGTATCAGCCTGGTGCGTTCTTGATAGTGGTTCAGTACCGCCCCTCCCAAGTGCCGACACGAAGGGCGGAAATCGGCGATCCATCTGCCAGCACCATCTGATTCCCGCGAACACCGTCACCTCCCTTCTAAATCATTGCACACCTCGCACGGCGGCTCCTGCACGATAGTAGGATGGCCGGGTGATTGCCGGGGCTGGCGCCGCCAGCTTCGTTCGCCGCTGCATCACGACCCGCTGGTGGGCGCCTACAAATCGCGATATCGGTCTTGCCGCCCGCGTGAATTTTTTGCGGCTCGCGTTGGAACCGCCTGCCAAGGTCGGCGCAACACCGGACAGCCGACCTTTAGCCCTTCGTCTGTTCGCAGACCGCAGGGTGAATGACGCAGGCTGTACTGGTATCTCCGCTTGTAGGAATTTTATGGTTCACTGGCTCACAGCCGCCTCACTTTCACCAGCTACTGGACCAATCCGTAACCAGGTATATGCTCGTAATCAATAACAGGTATTGCAGCAGCCAGACGCAGCCAGGTTCGCAGTAGCATCAAGGACGGCAGGTGCTGGATTCATGTTGTAAGTTTTTCTCTTTTTGCCATGTTGCAGTTCTGATCCACTACATGATATCACCGATATAGCTCAGCACAGCACACACAGCACGCACAGCACAGACCAAAACACCAACGAACCAGGTGGATTAGCCGATCACATGAACACTCTAGTTAGTCAGATGCCAACGGGATAATCTCATTCTATTTGCGCTCATTGCTGAAATGTACTAGGGATTAGCTAGCTGCTGACATCCGCCTGCGTGCGCTGGCATTTCACATCTAGCAAGCGATGCCAAGCGCACAAATGTTGCGAACTGTGCGTGTGCATGGTGCGTCCTGTCATGCGCGACTCAGGCTTTCGGCTGGTCAATGCGCATCCTGTCCTCTGGCATCTGACATGAGCTTGATGAGGGCCTCACCCGATCGGTACATGCTGTAGACGTTCGCAGCTTCCTCGACGGAGACATTGTTGCGATCATCGATCTCATGACCGAAGGCTTCCGATTCTGCGAAGCGACGCTTTCGAAGCCCTCCTTCCATGCTTCCGGCTTCCCCAGCAGTTGTACCGCATCTGATACCAGGATTCCGCACGATCGCCGTCGGCAATGGCATCATTGATTGGGTGGTTCTGCATGGCGCCGATGCCGCGGTTGTAAGTAACCGAAACCATCGCAATTCGTTCGTCGGACATTGGCATATCGGCGGCAATGGCCGGGCCTTCGTATTCCCGTACCGAGGCTCTATACAGCCTGTCAGCTTCGGCTTCGTCTAGTTCGCGGGTGAAGGTCAACCCAGCACTTCTACGAGACTTGCGTATCGATCCAGCTAATTTCTGCGCTACCGTGCCTCATCCATCGTGTCATGGCTTCACCTCCTTTCAGAAGTAGGCTATCCGCCTACTATTTCGCGTCTGCCACGCTTTACGATGCAGTCGCGGTCATACAGCTGCGGATCTTGTCGCAAGCGGCGTCAGCGCGTGTCAGTGCTGGGTCGTGCCGTGCTCATGCCAGAGCGTCGACGAGGGCGTCTTCGGGCACATCTTGTACAGGTCAGAAGGTTGTTACAGCTTATAATAGCCAGTTGGGGCTGTGCGGATGCATGGCTGGGAGCAAGGATACCGCGACGCACAGCAAAGCACACTTGTCGTCGGCGTTTGAGCGCGGTGACGGCCGCCACTGATCTGTCGAAAACAGCAGCAGCCTTTCAGCCAGCTCTGTCAGGGCGCAGCATCAGCTGTTCATTCGCGGCATCGCCGATTCGAGCTTCACCGGCCCGACCCAGTCGACCGTCGGCCAATATTTCGGCGACATCCGCCTCAGCTACACACACCCCCGACCCCCGACCCGCGGCCCGCTCCCCCGCCGCCGCCAGGCGCGCCTGCCGCGCCGCGAGGTCGTCCGGCTGGGCGGCGTCTGCCAGAGCTGGCGGCGCGCGGTGTGGTCCGCCACCACCAGCCTCACGGTGGTCGCGCGGATGGACGGCCTCAACCTGCCCGGGTGAGCGCGGGCGCATCGTCGCGCCTTGCTCTGGTCTAGCTCGTGGCTGCACAATTCAACATGCTGCCATCACAAGGGATCCAGCTGCTTTTGGCTAGCCCCTCATGTCCAAGGGCAGTGCCTGCCGAGTACGGCTCCGCTGCTTGAGGAGCGGACGGCCCTTCGCCTGTTTGGCTCTCGAGCGCGTGAGTCCCTGCATCCCCTGGCACGGGTGACGAGTCCGCGCCTCGTACCCTGGCAGACGAGCCGCCTCCGCGCCGCGCCGCGGCTCGGTGCCTGCGCGTCTCAGCGCTTCGACCTGGTCGCGGCGGTGATGGCGGCGGCGACGGCGCATGCGCGATGGCTGACGACGCCGGAGCTTTCCTTTTCGTGGGCGAGGGCGCCAAGGTAGAGGCGTCGGCGGCCGTGACCTGCGCTTTCGTCGCGGTTGCAGCGGCACGGGCGCATGCGCGTCGCCTGACTTCGACTATTCGGACATTCGTCGCCCGCTGTCGCGGCGCGGACACCACGCCTGAACATGCTGGGTGCGCCCCATTTCCCTGCAGCTGGAGCTGACCGCACTGGTTGCCCACCCCGCTTCGCTGCCCCAGCACCGCGCTGACCCCGCGCACCGCCCTGCGTCGCAGGGCCGCTGCCTGCATCCGCGCTGCTGGGACTTACGAAGCTGCGGTCCCTCAGGGCTCTGGCGCTGGGCACGGGCGGCGACACCGCGCAGCCGCACATCACAAGCTCTCAGCCCTGAGCAGCTGACACGCCTCGAGATGCCCTTGCACAGGTGCGTGCGTGCGAGCTCGGTGAGGGCTGACCACGGGCAGCAAGGCATTGATAAATGAACTCTCCTTCTACAATACGCAATATTCTCTTTTGCAGTCGGAATCTTTAGCTGAGCGGGTAGTTCGTGCCGGCAACCTGACCGCCGACAAGGATTTTCTAAAAGCATTTGATCTGGAGAATCCGCGATGCGTCGTGGCGACGCCCCACGCCCCACCACACCCCATCCGTCTCTCCCTCCTCGCCCGTACGCATCCACACGCCAGTACCTCCACCCGTAC